>QVRM01004390.1:12500-39220 GCA_003439945.1 Dermanyssus gallinae | reverse complement strand
GTAATAGGGTAGTCATCGTGAATACTAAACTGGGTTTCTTACCATTAATTTTGCACACGTGGGACCCTATCACGGCAACCAGTGATAGGAATGAGCTGCCGGCAAGTAATATAATATGTCAGCAAATAACGGCAAACGTTAGTTCCCCATTGACCACTCAAGTGTAGCGTTTTAAGGCAAAGTTACTTAACGTGCAAGTTCTATGTAACGTACGGTGGCTGGGCGCATCATCTCTGCGGGACCATAAACGCGAAATCCGCCGCTTCCACTTTGCCTCTAACAAATACAAAAATCACATTCTTATGACGTCTTAATTTATTACTATTTGTTAGAGGCACAATATTTATATATATATATATATATATATATATATATATATATATATATATATATATAGATAGTTCAACAAGTTCTTAAAATGAAAACCAAGAATTTTTCAAATCTTGTTGTTAATTTTTCTCATTCGATATACTCCCCGAGAAGATTACTACACTTTTCCCACCGAGATTTCAGAGCATTTATACCTCTTGAAAATAATTTCGCGTCTTTAGACTGAAAATAGGCATTGACAGCAGCCTTAACCTTTTCATTGTTGGAAAAACGCTTTCCACCGAGACTATTATTTAAATGTTCGAAGAGGAAATATTCAGAGGGGGCCGGGTCTACAGAATAGAAAGGTTGTTTAATTAGTTCGAGCCTCAGTTGGGCCAGTTTTGCCGATGCTTGCCGCGACTTGTGTGCAGGAGCATTGTCCTTGTGAAACAGGACAACCTTCTTCTGCAAAGCGGGCCGTTTCACGATGAGTTCTTGCTTCAGGCAGTCCAACAGTCTTGCATAATATTCTCCCGTGATCGTTTTACCGCCTTCAAGGTAGTCGACCAGAATTATTCCACGTTGGTCCCCAAACCGTAGCCATCATCTTTCCGGCCGATGCCGTTGTCCGCATCCTCTTCGGAGGTCCTTCACCAGGTGCACACCATTGGCGAGATGCTTCTTGGGTCTCGGAAGTGTAGTGATGGACCCAGCGTACATCGATGGTCAAGAATCTGCGCCAAAAATCCGACGAATTTTTCGACATCTATCGACATATGGCCAAATTTCGCTGTGAGGCGGAAACACGCGCGTCTTTTTGGCCTTGTTTGAGCAAATGCGGCACCCATTTTGCTCTGAGCTTTTTCATCTTTAAGTTCTCGTGCAGGATGAAATGCACACTACCCAAACTGATCTCCAAGGCCTCCGCTATCTCCCTAATGTTCACTCGCTTATCTGCGGAAACGATCTAACGCACTTTTTCCACGTTTACCTCATCGGTTGCCGTTTTGGGCGTTCTGAACTTAGTTTATTCTTGGTGCTCCTGCGATCTCTTTTTAACTCATTAATCCAGTTGCAAACAGTGGCAAAACATGGCGCAGAGTCACCGTACACCTCGTCTAACCTAGTTTCCACTTGGTCGCATTCCAACCTTTGAAATAAAAATGCTTGTTAACCACTCGTAGCTCTTTTTTTCTCAATTTTTCGCGCCGATACGTTGTACGGGAAAAGCGATCAAACAAAATCGCAACGGCCAATCACCATAATATTTTGACTGCTAGCAGTCGAAAAGTTGCTCTTTTAAAAGCGCGCCAAATTTAGCATTCTGGCTACTTTTATATATTTATCAGCTAAGCAACAAATATATACACTACCCAAACTGATCTCCAAGGCCTCCGCTATCTCCCTAATGTTCACTCGCTTATCTGCGGAAACGATATAACGCACTTTTACACGTTTACCTCATCAGTTGCCGTTTTGGGCGTCCTGAACTTAGTTTATCCTTGGTGCTCCTGCGATCTTTTTTTAACTCATAAGCAACAAATATATATATTTGTTGCTTAGCTGAATATTATGGTGATTGGCCGTTGCGATTTTGTTTGATCGCTTTTCCCGTACAACGTATCGGCGCGATTTGAAAAATTGAGAAAAAAAGAGTTACGAGTGGTTAACAAGCATTTTTATTTCAAAGGTTGGAATGCGACCAAGTGGAAACTAGGTTAGACGAGGTGTACGGTGACTCTGCGCCATATTTTGCCACTGTTTCCAACTGGATTAATGAGTTAAAAAGAGATCGCAGGAGCACCAAGGATAAACTAAGTTCAGGACGCCCAAAACGGCAACTGATGAGGTAAACGTGGAAAAAGTGCGTTAGATCGTTTCCGCAGATAAGCGAGTGAACATTAGGGAGATAGCGGAGGCCTTGGAGATCAGTTTGGGTAGTGTGCATTTCATCCTGCACGAGAACATAAAGATGACAAAGCTCAGACCAAAATGGGTGCCGCATTTGCTCAACCAAGGCCAAAAAGACGCGCGTGTTTCCGCCTCACAGCGAAATTTGACCATATGTCAATAGATGTCGAAAAATTCGTCGGATTTTTGCCGCAGATTCTTGACCATCGATGTAAGCTGGGTCCATCACTACACTTCCGAGACCCAAGAAGCATCTCGCCAATGGTGTGCACCTGGTGAAGGACCTCCGAAGAGGGTGCGGACAATGGCATCGGCCGGAAAGATGATGGCTACGGTTTTGGGGACCAACGTGGAATAATTCTGGTCGACTACCTTGAAGGCGGTAAAACGATCACAAGAGAATATTATGCAAGACTGTTGGACTGCTTGAAGCAAGAACTCATCGTGAAACGGCCCGCTTTGCAGAAGAAGGTTGTCCTGTTTCACAAGGACAATGCTCCTGCACACAAGTCGCGGCAAGCATCGGCAAAACTGGTCCAACTGAGGCTCGAACTAATTAAACAACCTTTCTATTCTCTAGACCTGGCCCCCTCTGAATATTTCCTCTTCGAGCATTTAAATAATAGTCTCGGTGGAAAGCGTTTTTCCAACAATGAAAAGGTTAAGGCTGCTGTCAATGCCTATTTTCAGTCTAAAGACGCGAAATTATTTTCAAGAGGTATAAATGCTCTGAAATCTCGGTGGGAAAAGTGTAGTAATATTCTCGGGGAGTATATCGAATAAGAAAAAATTAACAACAAGATTTGAAAAATTCTTGGTTTTCATTTTATATTATATTATTCGCATATATATCAGCTAAGCAACAAATAACTCAAGCTTTAACTTTTTGGCTTGCTAAATATAAAAGCGTTCCTTTGTTCACCCAAACAGTGGGCGCCGTCGTTTTTGAAGTTGGAACAACTAACGTATATATATATATATATATATATATATATATATATATATATATATATATTTATTAAGAAAGTAAGTGGAGCGACAATTGTCTCCTGTGAATGTTATACTATACTATACTCATGTATATATAACATACGTTATATTTTGTTTTGAACAAGGTAATTTATTTACCATATACACATTTACAATGGTATGATGTTTCATACATTTACAAATATTTGCAAGGAGTCTTTTTTTTTTTTAGAGGACTAACTGGAAAATGCGGTTGCACACGCGGGCACCGCAGCAAGGGAGCTCCCTGCAAGTGCGGGCCGGTAGTGTGAGGCTCCAACCCACTAAAAACCAGTCGTGTCCCTGTCCCCCACGCTAACTGGGAAGCCAGGGAACCAGGAGCCTTGGGGAGGCGCGAGCGGACTCGGAGGGAGGCCCTTGTGTTCTCTTGCAGTATGTTCTTAAAAGCTTGCGTCACTTTGTTCCATCCTGAAATTGATTCCGTCATTTCCATATTGAGGTCGAGTAGGTTAAGAGCTGGGTTGTTACTTAAAAATTCCGTTAAGCTTGCGCGCTGCTCCGCCCAGTTTTGGTCCTACTTTGCAAGAAGTCTATAGTAATTTAAACCTACTACAGTTACCATTGTGTTGGTAAAAAGTTGCAGCCGGAATGAAATGACTTGTGTTTACCTCTATGCGAGAGTTAATTTAGGAAGACTAGTGTACCCATTTTTTTTCGATTGTTTACATTCGAATGGTGCACACGTGAGCTCTGTGTTTTGTGCAAGTTTTAACTTAACTTTCGACTGTCTTGACGGTTGTGCTGTGCTGAAGTGATTCTACTAGAGC
The DNA here is from genome assembly GCA_003439945.1 of Dermanyssus gallinae. NCBI lineage: Eukaryota > Metazoa > Arthropoda > Arachnida > Mesostigmata > Dermanyssidae > Dermanyssus > Dermanyssus gallinae. The sequence goes on along the minus strand of QVRM01004390.1, from coordinate 35,201 downwards.
CAGTGCATTGGTAGAGCAATGCCGGTTGAACGGAGTCCGCCTTTAAAGCCACCAATTCCACCATTGGTAGCATCGGAGCCAACCGAAGAATTGCCAGATGATACCCGTGAAGTGCAAAACGACACCCGTGACGTGCAAAACGACACCCGTGTCGGTGCTGCTACAAAAGCGGTCTCCACTGCTGGTACTGACGTCACCAAGCAACAGCCGCCGGCATGTACTGACGACAAAAGTGCACCCGATGCAGATGGGGAAGAGAAGAACAACAAACGGAAAGCCAGCAGTCCGCCTCTACAGCAACAGCTGAGCAAGGCTGATGAGAAGAAAAGAAAGAAGTTGACAGTCTCAGCAGCAAAGAAGCAGTCAGCTGGAGAACAGCCAGTGGAGAGTGGCAACGGCGTTGACAGCGCGGCTCCAGTTGCAGCTGACTCCGATATAATTGTAGATTTGCAAAGAAATCAAGTTATTGTTAGTGGAACGCCGCTTGAGGCTGGAGATGATGCAGGATGGTGTGAGGTAGGCGCTGAGGGAAAACCTGTGGTAGCTAAAGAAGCAATTACCAAGGTTCAAGTCAAAGAGAAAACTAATGCTGTAATATTTTCAGCCGAAGATAATCAGTTGGAAATAAACTTTAATGCCATATGCGACGACATCGCGAAACATATTACCGGTCCGGTACAAGAACCAACTTTTACTAGAGAGGGAAATCTAGTTACTGTCGCAGAAAACCCTGAGGATAGAGCAGCTCTATTGAGTCTGCAGGCGTTAGCCGGTGTTCCTGTCACTTCTCGAATAAGTAGTTCCAGATCAGTAGTGAAAGGAAAGATTAGCGGTGTGCACCCATCGTTAACCGAGTCTGCTATTGCCAGTGCTCTTAAACCGCTTGGAGTCACAGAAGCAGTTCGTGTTCGATCCAAAAACGCCAGGACGGGTTTTGTGATGGCCACGGATAATGTCATTCTGACATTTTCAGGAGCTAACTTTCCGGCTGAAGTACGATTGGGTTTTAAGTCACACGGCGTGGTTTTCTACCGGGAGCCTCTGCATTGCTACCGCTGCTACAGTCTAGACCATCTGCAATCGGAATGTCGACTAACGAGTCCCCGATGCCGACGCTGTGGTTCCACCAGTCACATTAGAAAAGGCTGCAATCAGCCCGCTTGCTGTTGCTTATGCAACGGTAGCCACGAAGCGACATTTGGGTCGTGTGTTCAGCGGTTAAATCGTATAGAACTTTTAAAGAAATCCGCCAAACATGTAATTCAGAAACAACCTGAGGCCTTACCTGTTAAACTTTGCGCACCCGTGGTGGACATTAAGCCCGCCGCGAATTTTAGCAGGCGCAGTTTTGCTGCTGTCGTCCAAAATGGAGTCAAAGTTTCTGTAAATAACGTGCGTGATACGACAACGAGGGAGCCCGCCCCAAGTCAGCCTGTAAAGACAGTCGCTGACAACGTGAGTGCTCTTACGCTCAGCATAGAAAAGATCCTGCAGTCGGTTGCAGAGAAGCATATCCCGCGGATAATTGACACCATTGTGGCTCAAGTAGGCGCTGTTATCGAAAAACTAATCGCGTCCATCATCCCGGGGCTGTCTCTGAACTCTCGGGCGGTATCTGCGGAACAATTGACTCCCGCGTCCCAGTCTGGTGGGATAGACATCCGTAAAGAGATAGAAAATGCAATAAAAGCGGTCTTCACCCCTGCAGAAGCAGAAGACTTAATCGAAGACCCGGCTTCCCTGCGATCTCGTGTCTCAGAGGGCTCACAGGTGTTACAGACCGAAAATTTGTAATGACCAGTCGGCAAACTGATATCCGACGCTGGGTCTCGTCAACCACGCAGACAGAACAACTCGCTGGTCAACTACAAGCAGACACGCCCACTCAACCGATAACTTCTAACCGACTACTAAACCAACAACTGCAAACCGACCCTGGACAACCTTTTCACATCGCCGACTATATTCCGAAAGTCGTGGAAATTAAATCTAAGTTAAAAATTATATCTTGCACACCCCGCTCTCTTAGAAGCCATGTTGCAGCAGAATTATCTAGAACTATAAATTATCTGTGCTCGTCTGCCTCACCGGAAAATTCGAAACGGTTATTTGCTTTTCCTTCTCTAGTGTTTAGCATCCCCGCACAAAAAGAAAAAGGACGCACCCTTACATCAGTTATTCGGGAAAACCTGGCACGCTTCCGTCGGAGAGCTAAAATAGATGAAAACCCTCACCTGTGTGGAACAAAACGCGGGACGCCCTCGCCGTGCGACACTGACATCCGACGGTCAAAAATGGTACAGACGAAACTAGCTCAGGGAGATATTTTGTCGGCCGCCCGCACGCTTTAGTTTACTGACCAGATGGCCCCAGTGGATCCACAAACTCTCGAAAGCCTCATAGCCAAGCACCCCGAACACGCCCAGACGCAACCTTTCCAGACGCACCAGCCACCAGACCATCCGGATCCAAAATCTCCGTTACCCTAGCGGAGATTCGCAATGCAATTAGAAGTTTCCCTAACTGCTCCAGCGGGGGCCCCGATGGACTTCGCCCTCGCCACTTAAAGGATCTCATTGGCAGACAAGATGAAAACAATAATCCTTTGCTGCTCTCTCTGTGCCGCTTTGTTACCCTGGCCATCAATGGACAACTACCAGAATTTATATTGCCAATATTTCATGGAGTTTCTCTTATCGCTCTCCGGAAAAAGGACGGCGGAATAAGACCTATTGCAGTGGGGCTCACTCTACGAAGGCTTGTTGGCAAAGTCCTCGTCAAGAAATCAATCAAGGATATTGTTGAGTTAGTTGCCCCACTGCAACTTGGCTGTGGTATTAAGGGGGGTACCGAAGCTGCCGTACGAGTACATGCCACCGCTGCATATATTAAATCACACAGAGCCGCAAACCATAAAATCTTAGTAAAGCTGGACTTTCAAAAGCCTTTAACATGATGCGAAGAGACCACATTTTAAATTTGGTTATTTATTATTTTAAATTTGGTTATTTATTATTTTAAATTTGGTTATTTTAAATTTGGTTATTAAACAGCGAACCCCTGAGCTGTACGCCGCCATCTACCAGATGTATCGTTTCCCGGCCAACCTCTATTGGCAAGGAAAGACTATACTGTCAAAGTGTGGGGTGCAGCAAGGCGACCCGTGTGGGCCTGCCCTCTTCTGCATAGGATTATATAAGCTTCAGGCACGATTGCGGTCAGAATTGCGACCTTGGAACTTAGACGTTGGACTACTTGCAGGCGATTTGCCTGGTGTCCTTTCCGACATTAAGAAGGTCCAGGACTTCGAGGCGGTCTCGGGCTTGAAGCTCAACGACAGTAAATGTGAGCTCCTCGTTTTATCGCACAACAATAGGGAGGAAACTGCTGCCGCAGTGCGAGCAAAACTACCCAATATCAAGTGGCTAACGGAGGAAAACGTCGAATTGCTGGGTGCACCGTTAACTGAAGCAGTTGTGGGTGCCCTCCAAAAGAGACTCACAGATGCGAAACGGTGGTGCAGTAGATTAAAATATCTAGACGCACACCCAGCCCTGTATCCTCTACGGGAAAGCCTTTCCACGCCTCGTTTAATTTATCTTCTGCGATGTTCTCCCTCGTACAAGAGAGATGACCTGCTCCACGTTTTCGACGAACTCCTCCGAACGACACTCGAGTGCTTACTCAACGTGCGCCTAGGAGACAACGCATGGGCCCAAGCTACGCTGCCCGTCAGCGCAGGTGGTCTCCGTGTCCGTACAACTAAAGATCTGGCCCTGTCGTGCTACGTGGGCTCAATCACAGATTTTAAACATCTGATTGCTTCCATAGGCCCAGAAGGTACATCGGAGGTGATCGAACGGGCTTCGCGTACGAGCCGGGACGAATTTAAGGCGCGATGGGAGGCTCTACCGGTTTCCCCAACGCAAGAGTCTCTCGACCGCATTGTCGTGGAGCTGAAACAGGCCTCTCTTCCGTCTCAGGCGCAAACCACGGCTGACAAGGCTAGATTACGAGCTTGTTTCGATCCGATGAGTGGCAAGTGGCTTCAGGCCCTCCCCTCGCCGCTACTAGGTACGATGCTAGACAATAACACACTTCGCATCGTGTCTGGTCTGCGGCTGGGGGAGACGGTCTGTGCCGCTCATCTTTGCAACCGGTGTCGGTCCCCCGTAACAACAACAGGGGAACACGCTCTATCGTGCCGATACAGCGCCGGCCGCCACCCACGGCACTATGCAATAAACGACGTCGTCTGTCGTGTACTGCATAGTGCACAGGTGCCGGCTGTGAAGGAGCCACCAGGCCTTAGCGCCAATAGTGGGTTACGACCGGACGGCAAAACACTAACCCCTTGGGAAAGAGGTCGCCTACTTGTATGGGACGTTACCGTGTCGTGTACATTGGTCAGGCTACGTCGCTCGAACAAGCCAGAAAGCTGGTGCCTCTGCTTGTCTTGCGGAGGACCGCAAGTTAGCGAAATACAGAGAACTAAATCCGCAAGTTATCGTCCAGCCAATTGCCTTAGAAACTTACAGACCCATGGGTGAAAAAACGTCAATATTTTTTAAAGAGCTTGGAAAAAGGCTAAACGCAGTCACAAGGGATTCTCGTTCTGGACAGTTCCTACTGCAGCGAGTATCGATCGAGCTTCAGCGGGGAAATGCGGCGTCAGTCGAAGGGTCTCTTCCCTCCGCCGAAGGGTTCCCTGAGATCCCGTAGGAATAATAATGTTCTTAATACTATTTTAATTAAATAAAAAAAGTAGAGAATTTCCGTGTACCCATTATTGACGGGGTAATAGGTGTGACTTTAAAATTTCCTTAAAATTGATTAAACAACGCAAGCTAACCGGAAGGGTGTTCCACTCTCTGACAGCGCGCACGCCAAAAGCTTGGCTGCCCTTGTTGCTTCGATGCATGCGTATCTTCAGTGTGATCGTGTTAGATGCCCTGGTCTCTTTAGCCCCTCCAAGCCGATCAAGTTCTAGTATTTTTGGCCCAATCCCATAGATATCCTTAAAAATCACTATCAAGGTTAAATAGAGCAAGGTATTTTCTATATCTAATGTATTGTCCTGTTTTCCCTCTCGACTGGCCGATTCTCGAAACATACGAACAAAGCGCCCCTGTGCCACACTCAGTCGCTCTGCCCAACCCTTACTCCAGGCACCCTTGATGATAAAGCATGGACGCAGGCAAGCTTACCGGTACGGCTGGGTGGAATGGGCATTCGTTCGGCCACGGACCTTGCCTTACCCGCCTTCCTTGCTTCGTCGCACAGCTGCGCCTCTGCAGTGGCCGCTACTGCCGGCGGACTCATCAGCCACCAACAAGACGCCGCTCGGATCTGGGACGCGCGTCAGTCTGGTCGTTTATCTGAGGAACATGTCACTAGGCAGAAGGGGTGGGACCAAATCGCCACTCAGGCTACCCACTTAACTCTTCTGTCGGCCTCCGAGTTAGATGCAGACGGCATTAGACTAAAAGCGGTTTCATCCGACGCCGCTGGAGCGTGGCTCGACGTGTTTCCGTCCGAGCTAGTCGGCAGTAAGCTGACCGATGACCAAATCCGTGGGCGCCAGTGGCCTCAGACTTGGCATTGTCATGTTTGAGAGGGAGGAATGTCCGTGTGGTGGAACGGTGGATGAACGCGGCTTGCACTGGCTTAGTTGCACTAAGCTAGCCGGGCTCACGCAGGGCCGCCACGATGCCATCAATGACATTCTCGGGCGCGCTTTCAGGCGAGCCGGCTACCGCGTCACGCTTGAGCCTAGTGGACTGCAAAGGGACAACAAGCGTCGAGCGGATGGCCTTACCAGCTGAGACTGGGACCATAATCGGCCGCTGGCGTGGGACGTGACTGTTTCAGACCCATACGCCCTCGGCTACCGTGCACTAGCCAACGCGGGCCTCGGCCACAGTATCCACCAACGGGAGATGCACAAACGGCGCCTATACGCGCATCTTCTTGAAGACCACGTTGTAATGGCGTTCGGCCTCGAGTCATCTGGCGTTTGGGGCAAGGATGCACTCAAACTGGCAAAAGAGCTTGAAAAGAAGCTATTTGAGGCCACAGCGGAGCCTAGATCGACCGCGTTCCTCCGACAGAGAGTGTCATTAGAATTACAGAGAGACAACGCCAAGATGATGCTGAGTGGTCACCGACACTCAACCAATAAGAATACTATATGCAATATTGTAGATGTCATTTAAGTGATATGTAAGTAATTGTGATACATGTACATATTGATAAAATAAACCCTTATTATTATTATTATTATTATTATTATTATTATTATTATTATATGCACAGCCAGACAAGGGACAGGCCGATGAGCCAGTGGCGATGGGGAATGCTGACTCTGGACTAGAACTAATGAAGGAAGACAAGAAAGATCCATTTTTGTGCCAATTGGCCAGAATGATGGGGCTGATCGAAGACATGTACATGGTCACTTCAAGTACCAAGAATATGCAAATCGTACTCAAGAATTTAATGGAACGGTTAAAGTTCTTAACAAGAGACGTAATACGATCTGAAAAAGCAGGACGTGCCGGAGAACAGATCCAAGCTGCGAAAAAACAGACCGACAAGAACAATCGACAGATAAAAGCCATAAACGACTTGATCGCGCGCTGCAAAACTGCAGATTACCTAAAATACCTCTTGTCGCGGGAATGGCCAGTTGATGCAAACAACGATGTCTCCCACCTCAAAGCGAACAGCAAAAGAGAGAAATACTTACACTCCCGCCGCCCGCGATTTATTACGCGCGAGCCTCCGACGGGAGTGCCCGCCAGCCCGAATAGACAGGCCAGCAGCTCCCCCACCCTCCCCCCTATCGAGGTTCGGAATGGAGGTACCACACTACTCCACCGTACCGATTAGACGCGTTCACCTCGCGATTCCACGTTACACACCAGAATATACATTCCTCCCGAAGGACGTCTGACCACTCCAGCGCAGGGGTTCCCCGTAAAATACGGGGCCAGAAGGTCCTCTCGACCGGTGGTCTGCTTTCATGTGGCCACTTCTCACTCGTTTTGCCTATTAAGCCAAGGCAGCAGGCGTCCCGGACGGTACCACGGGGTGTCACCCGGGGCATTAACCGTCCAGCCCGGGGGTCCTCGTGCAGAACGGTCCCCCCGTATTTAATAGAGATCCAAGAAAAAGACGAAGCGCTACACAAGACGGGGCCTATCTCATGCTGCATGACGAGCCAGGGAGAAGCCAATAAGCTCCTCGAATGCATCGCACGAAAGCGTAACGTTCAGATTGGTATCACCCATGATAGAAACAAGTAGAGAGACACAACTCAACATGCGAGAAGAGCCAGGAGGGCCCCAAGCGGCACCTCGATTCTTCTTCAAAGGGAGAAAGGTGTCTCCTACGCTGACACGCTCAAATGCCTCGGCAGCACGGTCGATCCGGCAGAATACAACGTAAAAATTACAGACAGGGGTTCAACGCTTAGCTAGGGGTGATATACAATTGATAGTTGTAGAGGGTGCCACCGAATCTTTATTAGAGGCCCTTACGATCAAGGGGGTGCACAGGCCTCCCGGGATATGTCAACACTACGCAAATAATAAGGGACTTGAAGGAACGCACGCGTTAAGGCAGCTTATAGGCAGTGCTGTCCCGCCTGTAGTTGAGAAGCCTCAAGAAGGGTTCCGTGATCGATGGTCGGCCGTGGCACGGCTAAACCACACCGACGCCGCGAAGCTGACGGAGACAGGAAAAGTCCGACTTGGTTGGACGTCTTGCCCAATTTCCGAGTGGGTGAATGTGCCCATATGCCAAAGAGTTGAGCATCAGACACGGACCTGCACGTTTGAGTTGGTGGCAACCAAACGCTGCCACAAATGCGGTGAACTGGGCCACATCTCAAATGGATGCACAAAGGACCCCTCGTGCTATAGCTGTGCAGCTGCCGGACACTCCGCCAACTTCTCTGCATGCCCAAACTACCGGTCTAAAATAACAGAGGCCAGACGCGAACGTGGCGGCCCGGGCCTAGTCCCCGCGCCTCAAGTTAACGTCGCAGCTCTCTCAGACTTCCTACCCGAAATCCTCGCCAAACAACGCCCAGGATGATTCAGATCGCACAGTAAATGCGCCTGCTGAAGATGGCGATGGTTTTAGACAACTCTCGCGAAAGAGGACTATACGGTCACCGCCAATGGACCAACGTGCTGCAAAGTCTCAAAACTCCAATGACGCAACTTAAAGTAATTCAAATAAACTGTAATAGAAGTTGTGCATCCCATAGAATGCTAGATGAGATAGCGACGAGAAGAGGAGCGGCTATCTCTCTTATTAGTGAGCCAAATGTTGAACAGGCCGAAAGAAACTATTCAAATCGGTGGTAGACGACCGAAGAAACACGTGTGTAATTCATAACACGTTAAACTGCTACCGAGCAAGGCCATTCGTCTTTCTCATGAATTGACATAGACGAGGATTGGCCGCTTTTACTCATGTTATAGCAGCCCACGCTCGAGGACTTTGTAGGAATGCTACAGGACATATAGTGGTCAGCTAGGAGCTGCTCACTGCCACTAGTAGTCTTTTCTGGAGATTTTAATGCAGCTTTAACTACTCGGGGGTCTACCAACACTAACAGAAGAGGCACAGTGCTGCGAAAATGGCTAGCGGCGGAGGAAATGGTTGTCCTAATTAGGGGCTCCGCCGTGGAGTGGAATCGCCCATAGACCTAACAATCTGCAAATGCGAGCGTGCTTTTAAAATTTTTAACTGGACCGTACTGCTTGACAAAAAATCTTGTACTGTATAGAATACAACGTCGATAAAACTATCACCTTAACACCCTCTCCGATTTTAACAAGGACACTGAAGTGGAAGCCGCAGGATAACAATGGCCTGGAAGAAAGCGGACTCATCCTGAAAGGAATTACCGACACAATATAGGTTCCGGAAGGGCCGATCAGTCCTATCAGCCATAGAGCAGGTGGTTACAAAGGCGGAAGCCCTGCGCCAGTCCCCGTCTCGGACTAGAGGCTTGCTACTGGTTGTTTTGCTGAACGTTAAAAACGCATTCAACAGCCTGCCCTGAAAGATCATCTTGAACACACTACTTAAGTAGAAAGTCATGCCCTATCTGCGCCGGGCAATCTTGACCAACCTGAGCGAGAGGCGCATAATCAGTAAGGGCCCCGAGTTCGACATGACGGCCGAAGTTCCCCAGGGCTCGATCCTAGGACCCCTACTATAGAACCTGGCATACGATGACGTTTTACTCTTAGACGACATTCCAGAAGGCACTAAACTGCTGGCATATACGGACGACCTCGCAGCTGTGGTCCAGGCCCGCTCACCCCGGTAACTAGAATTGAGAGCCAACGACGTCCTGGCGAAGATCGCTGGCAGGATGAGGGGGGTTGGCCTGACACTGGCTCCGAATAAAAGCGAGGCAATCCTCCTAATTGGGCCAAGGAAGTGCACCTCCTTAAAACTAATTCTTGAAGATTAGGAGATCAAGATTGTCAACACCGCCTGCTATCTTAGAATGTACCTAGACAGGGGACTACGGAGCACACCCCACATACGTCTTGCAGCAGAAAAAGCTACTAAAATGTTTGACCCTCAGCAGAAAAAGCTACTAATTTGACCCTCTCTTATACCCGGGACTTAGGCATATATATTACGCCTGATCTCAACTTTAGCCTTCACATTACCAAGGTTGTGGAGACATCTCTGCGCACAATAAATACTATCTTTCGCTGTTTTATTTTAACGACTCCACATGTGTACATTCGCCTTTACAAATATCTTGTTCTTCCTAAACTCACATATTGCTCCGCTGTCTGGGAGCCTTATCTGTCCAAATATAGGAAGTTGGTGGATGGCGTCCAAAACATGTTTCTAAGACGCCTGCGAATCAGGTGCCCCCACAGCGTGTTAGATGACGTTGTTCCAAGTATCGACACACTTTTTATGCAGTGCAACTTATCTGTTCTACATCAATTACGAAAATGTGACTTGTTAGGACACTTTTTTTATGTACGCTCCAATAACCTAAGGAGTCAACGATCAATCACCTCAAAAGCCGTGGCCCGCGTTGAATTCGTGAACGGACTGTTTGCTTGGCGTATGGCCAAATGGGCCCATGATAATCCAAATAGTGCTCGCCTATTTGGTGATTAATTACGATTGTCTTACAGAAGTATGTATATTGATACCAACCCTTTTATGCGAAATAAAAGTGATGTTATGTTAAAATCTCACACAACATAGCACGGCTGATGTTAAACAACTACGGTCCACAGGAGTCAAGAAGGCGCCATATTATGTCGGTGGCTGAATCCATAGTTTTATTTGCTGCCTCGGTGTGGCCGTCAACCGAACTATCCACAGCCAACAACAGGGCAACGCTACGCAAAGCCCAAAGAGTGGCTGCTCTGCGTATCGCAATTGCCTATAAAACAGTCAGCACAGCGGCCGTCCATGTTCTGGCTAGTACAGTCCCCTGGGATTTGAAAGCAAATGAACGACGCTGCTTGTGGAAGGACCCGGAAAAGAAGAAGGAGGAGGAAAGGGATATAACCCTCGACATTTGGCAGGCCGAATAGGACTCCAATCAGGAAGAAATGCCCGGGTACCGGGTAAAAACTCTAATCCCGGATATCAGGGCCTGGATGTACCGGCCAGGTGGCGAGTTGACGTCCTACATCACTCAGGTCCTTAACGGGCACCATGATTTCCAGTCATACTTGTTAAGAATTGGGAAACTCGCATCTCCTGCAAGTACTGCCAAAGCAAAACAGAAAACACGCCTGAACATACAATTTTGTGGTGCCCGGAATAGGCCTCTCAGCGTTCGGGTCTACCTAGGGCTGACGACGGATCTTTGTAATAATCATACAGCTTACGATTGAGTCACGCGACGACTGGGTCAGCATTGATTGCACCATGGAGAACATCATGCGCACCAAGGAGAAGAAAAACCGTTACTGCATGACATCATCCGGCGGGGCATCCCGTGATAGCCAAATTTTTAAACTACCCTCTCCCTTCAATCGTTTAAAGTTATGCTTATGCAGTTCCCGATCGGTTGCGGGATTGTCCGCGTGGTGTCCGCGTGTGCGTACCGCATTTTCCAGTTAGTCTGTAAAAAAAATATGAATATGAAGAAGCATGCACTTTTTTTTCTGCCATTGCGTGAAAAACGTGAGACAACCAATACAATGCTCAATTTCTGATTGGAACAGATCCAACTGGATCAGCTGAGCATTTTAACAAAAAAATACTGCGCGCCATGGATAAATTAATACATGTTGTTTATAATTTAATTCAGAATACGAAGGCTTGTTAGCACAAAGTAAAAACACACCCCTAAAATAGTTTAACTCTAACGTGTAAGAGTTTAAATTCTTAGAACCGCTTGTGTTGATATTGTCAGATGCAGGAATAAAAATCGCTAAACCTTAGCATTTACCTGGGAGCACATAAAAAATAATAAACAAGGTAGTCCGGTATCAGAGTGTCCAACTTGGCCAGGGCTTAACCGGCACCTAGAACGTGAGGCGTGCTATATAACAGCACTGCTGTGGCAAGTCTCAGCGGACTGGTGACGGGAACACTCAAAGTATGACAAGACCCTACCTACAGAGTCTCTGTCTGGCAGTCGAACTGTACGGACGTGTCTAGCCGAGCTCCGTGGTACATACCAGAGAAACTCGCGTTACTCCGGGGTGCCCGGTGCCGGACCTGTAGCGTTGGTGTGTGAAGGCTTGCGACAGAGTTTTATTGTGTTTTAGTGGTTCTTCAAGGTTTATTGCTCACTTTTCAAGAATAATTGGTTTACTCTCCGTATCGGCGATCCCAACGACGACGATGAGAGAACCACCTGGTGCCCACCATGGGACACAGCTCCTTAACAAGGGCATGCAGGTCGCTTAGGAGAACAGCAAAGAGCAGGGGACTCAGGTTTTCCCCCTGAGGGTACCCCGTGGCCTGGAGGAATAGCGGATGCTCACAGACTCCAACAGTTCGGTTGGAGAATGGATGCCAGGAGGGTGAGCAGTGGTCGGCCGATGCCGAAGAGGGCGAGTTTCTCCAACACGGTGTCCCTAGGTGCCACGTTAAACGCGGACTTTAGGTCCACGAAGACGGCGTGCAGTGGCCGCCGTTTTTTCTGCAACGATGAAGTTATCTCATCCAGAAGTTCCCCGCATGCTGTGGATGTTGACTTGTGCCGCCTGAAGCCGTGTTGTTCATGTGGGAGCGCCCCTCTGACTTCCAGGTACGAGGACAGTCGCCTGTACAGCCGAGACGACAACCGCTTGTACGCACAGCTTTTCTTTGCTATCCCTCTCCACGATGACTCAAGAAGAAGGTCGCTTTTACTCTTGGGGATCACCTTCAAAATGCACTCCCTCCATGTTTCAGGAATGCGTCCTTGGGATAGGCATTTGTTGACGAGGGTTGTACAGAGGGGGATCAGCGAGGTGGCTACCTTTAGGTGCTCGTTTCTCACGCGGTCAGCGCCAAACGCCTTGTTGTTCTTAAGATGCTGAATGGCGCTAGAGACCTCGTCCTCAGAGAACGATGACTCAAGAGGCCGCGCAAACTCTTGTTTCCAGGCGGTTGCGGGAAGAGTTGTAGCGGGGATGGAGACCGGGATGGTAGAAGCACTCGTGAACATACGCTCGAAGTAGGATCGAAGTTTCACGGGCTCGATGGGACAGCTCGTGAACTTGAACGGCCCCTTCAGGTAGGAATACGGAGTCTCCTGTGCCTGAAGGAGCTTCTGTAGTTCGACGAAGGCCACCTTCTTTATATGCAGCAGAAGACTGTAGTCTCGCCGGAACGCGCTGTAGGCGTTTTTCGTCACTTTGCATGCTCTAGACGCCATCAGAAGCTGCATTAGGTAATGCCGTGCTTGATAGCAGTCTCTGTCAAACCAGGGCGGTGTTTGCGCGAACAGACTCCATGAGGAAGAGCTGCATCGATGATGAGGCTGGTAAGAACGGCGGAGAGGGCGTCCACATCGAGGTCCACCAGAACTGCAGGATCGAACCGCAAAAGTTTTTTCCCGGAGTAGCCCGATGTTGATGGCCTTAGACACGCACTGTCTCCTGGCGCCCAGAGCGTCGGGATTGACAGCGACTGCGACGGGGATGTGTTTCCTGAGTCCCATCATAGCCGAGCCCGTTGGCCAACCTCTGAAGACAATATCAGAGTTGGCACCCCTGAATGCGAAGATATTAATGGTGGAGCTGCCTGGTCGCCGTGGGTTATCTTGATGGCCTCGGGAGTCGGAGTAGTAGGTGGGAAGCGACCGGTCTGAGCAAATCCAGAGCCCATACTCTTGGAGTGCCGCCAACACTGCTCCGTACAAGAAGAGAGTAAAGGCTCGTCAAGCCTGCAGTTGAGGTCGCCGGCGAGGAACACCGAGCGGTCGTCGGGGACGCAGGCTAACCCTCGGCTAATCTTGTCCAGCAGATCCAGCGTGGTGTCGCCGCCACCACTGCTGTACATTCCCACGAAGGCTGAGTCGGGAGTGGAAAGTACCAAAGTATTGTCTTTTGGTAGTAGAATTTCTGACTTACTAAGTCTGGGGCCGATCAGGAGTGAAACTTCTCCTATTGGCCGACCACGGGAGGGCTTCGCTGCGAGACAGTGATGAGCATAGAAACCTTCAACATCGAAACGTTTCGTGGCGAAAGTTTCAGTAAGAAGGATCAAGTCGAACACATCCAGATCAGCTGCGGGAATGCAGCTCATCACTGAAGCGAAACCCTCGCAATTCCACTGACAACAGTTTAGTGGGGACGACGGGAGCCGCTCCCGAAGCGACGTCCCGTTCTCCCTTTGACATTGGAGCCCTGTTTCTGCGCCCGCCGAGGCTCTGGTCTTTCGCGGGTTGGCGTTGGTGCTACGCCTTGATTTCCTCGAACTCTTTCAGCGCCTGGGCCATGAAGTGACACAGTCGCGGAAGTTCCGGAGGGACTTGGGAGGCCGTGTCCATCTTGCCGGGCTTCTCTCCCTTCTTGTCCTTCTTCGGTGCGCCCTTCACAGCCTGTGGTGGCGTCTTTTTGAGAAAGCGTTCCTCCAAAAAAGTGGCTATGTTGCGAGCTGCCACGTTTGCCACGGTGGGAGCCAGCTCGTCGCCGTACACCGTCGCCGCTCTGATCAGCATGGGTTGCTGGATCCTGGTCAGCGGCTGGAAGGTCATCGGCCCTGACTCAGCCAGGATGTAAAGCGCGTTGTTGGCCGCTTTGCAGTCCCGGTGAAGCAGCGGGATGGAGTACACGGTCAGCTGGGATCCTGGGGAGGTCGCCGACAGCCAGGAGACAAAGTCCACTGTGTTTGGATAGCTGTCCGCGAAAGTGTACCCGGATCTTTTTGACAGACCTGTCACCAAACAGAAGGACTTTCTTCTTAGCACGCTGGGCGGCCTGCGCCGAGCCCGCCGAGGCAGAAAATGAGGGTCGGGTATCCATGGAGTCGTCCACGGAGACGATCGGTGTCCTCTGAAGGGCCACGATCTCCTTCCGCAGATCGACAACCCCTCTCTCCAGGAGCCGGCTCCTTTGGAGGACAAGGAACAGGATGTTCGCAAGAGGGTTACCATCCAGAGCATCAGCAGGCTGTTGGTGCGAGAGAGTGCGGCCTCTCTCAAGGCAGGTTCGCCAACTCGGTAGAGCCTGCATCTGTAGGCCCGGGGTTGCCTTGAGCGAATGCTTGACTCGAGGGCGACAGGCACGATGCGTGGAAGCTATATGTGCATCCCACGCATTGCAACCCGGATTCGGCAATCGCCAAGCAGCATTTTAAGCAGGTCACTGGAACGGGAGGGGAGTTGTCCATGGTTCGCAATGGGCTAAACAGAACGGATGACCGATGGGGACGCGCTTGAACGTCTCCCTCTTCGGTGAATCCGGTAGACTTAAAAGTGCGTTTTGACGCAATTTTGAGTGTTGAACCGGCACTCCGCGTGCTCCAGCCCCCACTCCGTCCGACCGCCGCACCCTCCTAGGGCGTAAACACCAGCCACTGGGAGGTCTTTAACGCCAGGTCAGCTGTGCTTGGTAGATCGCGCGAAAGTAGATCACCAGAGGTTAGTACTAGTAGTCTTCTGGTTCTACGAGTACTTCTGTGGGGATCCGTGGAGTTGATGTGCCGTGAGCGCATCCGTCGGGATAGATCTGCGGCCCAGTTCTCGACCTTTTTGTAACGTAAACGAAAAAGGCGTCGCTGCTGGTTTCACACGTATATATATGTCACCTACAACCGATTGTTGTTTACAAACAGTCAACCGACGCCAGATGTAGACGAGTTGACACAGCTGTTCCCAGGTGTTCCACCGTTCGGATCGACGGAACCAGTGTTCTTAACCGGCGGGACAGGTGCACGTAATCGACGGATGTGTACCGTGTCACGGCCTGGCTGTTATGAGACGACACTGTAGCAATGCGAACCGTCGTGAAACAACGAGTGACAATGGCTCCAAACTAAGCACGAGAGAAGAATCGACCGATTATATATACGGCTCCGGAAAAGAGTGAAGCCATTCTCTTGACAGGAAGAAAAATTGGGCAGCATAAAACTGATGGTGTCGGGCCAGGAGATCAAGCAAGTAACAGAAGCCAGATACCTTGGTGTCCTACTAGACAAGGGTCTCAGGGGCGCAAGCCATATCAGGAAATTCACGGCCAAAGCGGCTAACGCTATAGGCAAGATTCTTCCAAATTCATACGGGCCGTGGGAGTGTCGGCGACGACTATTTTTGTCGGTTACCGAATCAATTGCACTTTTCGCGGCCCCAGCCTGGCTGCAGAACACCCTAAAAACGACGACGGCAAGAAAGGCCCTGAGAAATACGCAGAGAAGAGGGGCGCTTAGGATCCTGCAGGCCTACCGTACGGTTAGCACAAACGCAGCCCTAGTACTGGCTGGTTCTCCACCTTGGGACTTGATAGTAAACGAAAGGAGAAGGATTTGGGAAGCAGGGGGTGAGTCCAGCAAAGAAGTTGAGAGGGACATAATGATAGAAGCGTGGCAAGAAGAATTGGACGCCATACCCATATGCTCACCGGGCTCATTCACTTCGCTTGCTCATCCCGGACGTCAAAAAGTGGACTGACCGCCCGGCAGAGGGACTTAACTTGTTCCTCACGCAGTGCCTCACTGGCAGTGGCGACTTTCAAAGTTATCTCTTTTGTAAAGGCAAAGCTCCCTCGGTAACTTGCGTGCACTGTGCGGACGGCGTCGACGATGACCCCGAGCACACTCTCCTGAAATGCAATGGACTAGAGCAGGCAAGGACAACTGCCGTAGCGCTGCTAAGATTGAAATGGTCCAGAAAAGAAGAAAAACGATGAGCCAGAACACCGGACCCGCCGAGAAGTAACATGAAAATGTTTGTGGAATACATATGCAGCAGAGCATCAGCATGGAAGCTGGGCGAATATGACAACTGCAGTAATGAAAAAGAAAACCGAGCTCGGCAAGTGCAGAAGAGAACGGATAGCGCTTACGACATCAACAGATGACGTGGCTTGTATTCAGACGAATATATATATATATATATATATACAGTCCCCGAAAAAAATATAGGGCTACTCATTTTTGTTACATTTCACGCATTTATTATAACCAATCTTGTAAAGATCACAGTGATACATGCTCACAGAGTAACAGCGGAAACTTCTATCGACATTTGGAGTCTCGGATTACTTTGAACCACGAGATTTTCACATATGGCACAGCTACACCGCGAATAAATTATAAGGCCGCTAGCAAGATACCTGTTTTAACAAATTAATTAAGCGGATTAACGGCATTTGGGCTAATTTCACGGCATTTAGCAACTATACTTAATACTCAGTGAACTTTCCATTAAGTCTGATAACTTTAAAAGTGCGGTTTGGTATAGTGTTAAACAAATTTTGGATGACATTTGCAAGAGCTCGTCCCAAGCCTCGAAAATTGTTTTTTATCGGTGTAAACTTATTGTTCGAGCTAGCTCCACACATTCTGGATCATATTAAGATCAGGTGAGAGTGCAGGCCAGCGAAGGACTTCAATGTGACGTTGGTCGAACCAGCTTGCGATCCGCCTGGCGGTGTGAGTCGGGGCGTTATCGTGCGTAAAAACGAAGTCTGGCCCTCCCATCAGCTTAAAATGCGCCGATTGCTCTTTTAGTAAATCCCCGTAGCGCGTCGAATAAACTCGACCGTCTAAAAAAACAATCGGCGACTTTGTATATTACCCGACAGCAGCCCAGATCACCACTGAACCGCCACCTGAGTGACGTTTTGACAAAATTTGTTTTTCCTTGCGGACTTCAAGCAAATAATAGTTACATCGATCCGGTTCATCAAATTTAAACTGTTTTCATCCGAAAAAAGCACTCTGTGTCACTCAGTGGTCCATGACATCGTATCGTGGGCACTCAGTTGTCCATGACATTTTATCGTGTGTGAAGTCAAGATGAGCTTTCATCGGTCAGCGGTCAATCGTTGTTTTTTCTTGTGTATTTTGCCAATGTGTCTTCCTGAAGAAGCTTTGCACATTTCGCACGTTCGTTTGCACGTCGGCCGCCGCCGCAATCGCCCTCGCCGATGGCGCAGAGTTCGATGCTTTCTTCAGAATTGCAGGTTGTTTCGGTCCAAAATAGAATTTGGACGCCTGAACTCTTTTTTATGGCGTATTTTTTACCTAAATTAACAAAGTTATTTACTTCTTAGACACAACGCCTTAATTGACGGGAAATTTTGCGATTAGAGAGGCCGATATTCTTATAAGCCTTGATATGGGCCTTTTCTTTACCCATGAGGCACCAGCCTAAGCCTATCGTTTCAACAAAGAAAAAACTTCTGGTAGGAGGTCTGCCTTTGTTTCTGTCGAGCCGTTAAATGAGCCCAAACGTTGTTATTCCACTCAATTCACTCGCTAAGACATGCATCTTGGTGGTGACTTTATAATTTTTTTGCAGCGTAGCTGTGCCAAATGTCGAAATCTTGTGTTTTAAGGTAACCCGATAACCCAAATGTCGATAAAAGTATCCGCTGTTACTCTGTGAGCATGTATCATTATGATCTTTACACAATCGGTTATAATAAATGCGTGAAATGTGGCAAACATGGGTGGCCCTATATTTTTTTCAGGGACTGTATATATACATACATATATATATTTATATATTTATATATATATATATATATATATATATATATATACAAGTCGTTCAATAAGTTCTTAGAATGAAAACCGAAAATTTTCCAAATCATGTTTTTAAATTTTTCTTATTCGATATATTCCCCGAGAAGCTCAATACACTTTTCCCACCGAGATTTCAGAGCTTTCATACCTCTTGAGTAGAATTCCGCGTCGTTAGACTGAAAATAGGCATTGACAGCAGCCTTAACCTCTTCATTGCTGGAAAAACGCTTTCAACCGAGACTATTCTTCAAATGTCCGAAGAGGAAATAATCAGAGGGGGCCAGGTCTGGAGAATAGGAGGGTTGTTCAATAAGTTCGAACCTCAGTTGGGCCAGTTTTGCCGATGCTTGCCGGGACTTGTGTGCAGGAGCATTGCCCTGGTGAAACGGGACAACCTTCTTCTGCAAAGCGGGCCGTTTCACGATGAGTTCTTGCTAACGGCAGTTCAACAGTCTTGCATAATATTCTCCTGTGATCGTTTTACAGCTCTCAAGGTAGTCGACCAGCATTATTCTACGTTGGTCTTAAAAAACTGTAGCCATCACCTTTCCGGTCAATGCCGTTGTCCGCACCCTCTTCGGAGGTCCTTCATCAGGTGCACACCATTGGCAAGATGCCTCTTGGGTCTCGGGAGTGTAGTGATGAACCCGGCTTTCATCGACGGTCATGCATCTGCACCAAAAATCCGACAGATTGTTCGACATCTTGGCCAAATTTCTCTGTAAAGCCAAAACAGGCGCGTCTTTTTGGCCTTGGTTGAGCAAATGCGGCAGCCATTTTGGTCTAAGCTCTTTCATCTTCAAGTTTTCGTGTAGGATAAAATGCACACTGCCTAAACTAATCCCTAATGCCTCCGCTATTTCCTTAATGTCCATTCGCTTATCTGTGCCAATAATTTTTCGCACTTTCTCTACGTTTTCCTCATCAGTTGCCGTTTTTTGGCCTCCTGGACGTAGTTCATCCTCGGTGCTCCTGCGACCTCTTTTTAACACATTAATCCAGTTGGAAACAGTGGCAAAACATGGCGCAGAGTCACTGTACGTCTCGTCTAACTCAATTTTTACTTGGGTCGCATTCCAACCTTTGAAATAAAAATGCTTGATAACCACTCGAAACTCTTTTTTCTCCATTTTTAAAAATCACGCCGATACGTTGCACGGGAAAAGCTATCAAACGAAATCGCAACGGCCAATCACCATAATATATTAAGTGCTAGCAGTCGAAAAGTTGCAGTTCCTATTAGCGGTGAAAGCGTGCCAAAATTCGAATTCTAAAAAGCTCATTCTAAGAACTTATTGAACTACCTATATACATATATATATATATATATATATATATATATTATGGACCGACATAGCCCGCCGGCAAATATTTGTCCATGATGTCTGTTGTCACAATGTGTCACTTAACAAACTGAAAATAAAGAACTTAAGTATCTAGGTCCAAGCTGGGGCTGGTCCACCTGGCCAAAGTTCCTCTCACCGACGCACCGTTCCCCCTCTGAACATCCAACGACAAGCGCTGAAGTAAGTACTCCCCCGCTCTTTTGTCTCCTGTAGCAACCACTAGTCTTCTCCCGACGTCTCTGAGTAATTTTTTGGTAAGCAACCCTGGTCCCCCCAACGTCTTAAAAGCTAGAAGTGAGAACAAGTGGGGATAGTCCAGGCTTGAGTACTTCCTGCACTTGGCTGTTTCCGCTAAGGCAACCGCATGCCCAGAGCGGGCTGCGCCACTACCGACCATTGAAGGGGCTAAAGAGTCGGTAACAGTCGCATCCCACACCAGCATTTGGCCCCGATCGAATGGGGTCAGAGTCATTCCGTCAGGCATTTTTCCGTCATCTCTGACTTAACCGGGGGGCTCCAGCGCACATGGGTAGCCTGCCAACCGCAATCCTCTGCAGAACGTCTTGTTCAGGGCCGAGTGGCGTGCGATCCTGCCTTAACTCTGGACGCAAGAAAGACCGTGGTGGCCTAGGGAGTCGATTTCGTCACCACAACCACAGCGATGGGGGGAAACCAGTTCTGCTCCCACTCTCAAACCGACCAACATTCGTGTAGACTCATTGTCTAAAAGGGTACCTAGTTGAGGACTCGGGAGGGCGTGTAGCCATACGCTTGCACCCGGCGAGGAGACGGCTTGTAACCTCGCTTTGTCGGCGTCGGAAGTTGCTCGGCTCCACAGGTCGCTCCATCGATGGTCGTGTACCAAATCTGACCACGCAGACTGAAGAGAAGGGGGTCTCCGGGAGAGCCCCACAGAATGCGATGGCTTCACCTTGGGTCTTCTCCAACGTAGATCGGAAATGCGCTACAGCCTGGGGGTCTAGAATAGCCCCTGATCGCTGAATGCAGGGAGGCAATATGCGCCGCAACTGAAAGGGAAACTGCCTCGGGGAGTCCCAACCCGCCTCTTGCCACCGGTAGTGATGCTTGGGTTAAGGGGTTGCCCCGTAGCCGCAGGTTAAGTAGAGATTCCAACGCGTCGCCTTGCTTCACATTTAGTTCTTCCAAGTGAGATGAAAAGGCTATACAGTTGACACCTCCGAACAGGTAGTTTAGATTCGAAGCGGAGAAGCACGAGCGTAGAACGTACAATCCCCTATGAGCGCCAAGCTGAGGGAGGCGGTTGAGACCGACCTGGAGTTTTTCTCTTCATCGCTCGATCGTCGAGGTGAGGTTGTCAGAGAATAAAGGCACCCCAAGAAGGTGTAGGTCGTCGCCAGTTACGCGGCAACCCGGAAGTAACTCCAGGATGACAGGGGTATCATTTGCGCCCATTCCTTTTATATGGACCTCACACTTGGTCGGGTTCAATTCTAGGCCGCTGCATCTAGCGATGCTTAGTATTTTCTTTATGTCTTCACATACTGTACTGGCGCTACCTCCTATGACACCATCGTCCAAATACCACAGGTTAAGTGGACTTTCGAGAGAGTTGACCAGATCTTTCACGGCAAGGCAGAACAAAGGGGGAGCGAGGGGGTCTCCCTGCTGGACACCCACAGCCGAGGTAAGCAATGCCGAGGGTAAGACCAGGTGTGATGGATCATCGTAGGCCAGTTTGACTTGATGGTAGATGGCGGGAGCCTCTTCTGCAACTGTTTTTAGCAAGCGATCTCTTTTCACGGTGTTGAACGCGTTCTTAAAATCCAGTTTGACTAGTACGGAGGATCCCTGCCAAGAGTCAATGAATGCCCTGGTAGCGTGGACCATTATTTCTGCACCCCGCTTGGTAGAGAAACCCAACTGGTGACGCCCTATAACCCGGCAGATGACATCTCTGGAGTCCCTCACTGCCAGTTTCGCCGCGACCCTGCGTATCACCGATGAACAGGCGATGGGTCTATATGAGCCGTCATTCTTCTTCAGTGCGAACAGCCTCGCCGCGAAAATGAGAGGACGCCACCCAGGATGTGGGGCTCCCCAGCGCAGTACGTCAATCAGCTTTGCCAGCGCTTTGCCAAGTCTCTCAGACGAGCTGCCAAGACTCGGTGAAAGAAGGTCTTGCAGCAGACGGGGCCGAATGAAATCTAGGCCGGCACTCGAGCTCTTTGAAAATGAACCCACCTCGTAGCGCACATCCTCAGTTAAGGTGGACGAAGGCATGAGCTGTTGAGAGAGGGGGGACAACCAAACCAGGTCCGACTGTCCGACGGGGTGCTTCTCCCGTAACGATGCTATGGCAGCTGGCTCATCAACCATAACGTCATCAGATAGGAGGAGGCGGGCTGCCCCTGCAGCGTCCCCGTCGGATTGTTTGGCCAGCACGGCTCGCGCGTTTGGACGAATCCGCTCAACACTGGGGCCTGACTCGTCTGTACCAGACGAGGAAGCCTGGTGAGTCAGCCGGACTCCACGTTGAAATTCCACTAGGTTCTTTCTGATAATAACTATCAGGGAGCGTGTATCCCTGCGGCCTACTGGTAACCTCAACACAACTGGGGCGAACGAGAACAGCCCAAGCCAGGCGGCGTCGTCGTTGTCCAGGGCTGCTCTTGAGCACACCTCCGATAAGGCGTCAGCCACCGATTTCCTTACTGCTTTTGGTAGGATTCATATCAGCTTCCCACTTTTCATGAAGGATTGAATGAGCTCCGTGAGGTCTTTGTTGGACTCGTTCATGGCTTCGTCACGGATATGTGTGGCGTCCGCGCCCCCGTGTTTGACGGTGACGTGTCTACGGAGACCTCGCCTAGTAAAGGTCTGGCGACAAAGACTACAAGTAACCCTGTTGGTCCCCTGTGAATTCGGTACTGTCGCAGAGCCGGGCTCAGGTATCACGCTTGGGCCGGGACGCTCTGGGGGACCCGGCTCAGTTGCTCGTGCAGACTCTGCCGCCGTTGTGTGATCACTGTATCATTCATCATTGTGTTTGTTTAAAGCTGTTCGCAACCGACAACAACGCCAGTAAGGGTTGTAACGCGTTCGTTATTGATTTCACCATTTTTGACAGCTCCGTCTTAAGAGAGAGCAAGTCCCGAACCAACCCAACCGACCCAAGAGT
>QVRM01004390.1:0-7500 GCA_003439945.1 Dermanyssus gallinae | reverse complement strand
ATGATTGTAGATGAAGGAAAATAATGGAACATTGGCAGTGATCATAATTGGGTGGAAGTTACGGGTCGAGGAAAACCTGTTAAGAGGTTAAAAGTAGACAAAAAGGTGATAGACAAACAGAAATGGACACATAAAATTGATAAAATTAAACAGCTGTTAGAGGGCACAATAGAGATAGATCTGGATAAAATGCATACAATAATACGGGATAAATATGTTGAATGTTATAAAATAGTCAAGGAAGTAAGAGGGGGAAGAGGGGGAGGTGGAATGGGGCAATTGAGGAGGCAATATTGGAAAAAAGGAAATGGAGCAAAGAGCACCGGAAGGTAGTAAGTACGAACCCGGGTAAGGGGGAGGAATACTGGCAAAAGTATATGCAGGCAAAGACAAAAGTTCAGAATTTGGTACAAGAAGCGATAAAACGTCAGGACGAACAGGAGTTGAATAGTATATTAGGGGCTCCAAGGGGACAACGGGTAAGGCGATTCTGGACATATGTAGTCAATGCGGGAAAAAGCATGACAAATCTTGAGCACAAAAAAGTGTACACAAAAGAAGAGATGAATGCGGCGGTAGAAGCGCTATTTTTTATTAGTAATGGGGTCAGTGAAGGGAGGTCGAGAATGAATACAAGTATAATCACAGGAGTTGAAGAAATAGAACAAGTTATTAGAAGAATGAAAGGGAAGACGGCATGCGGGTTAGATGGAATAACAATGGAGATAGTACACGCATTGGGTGAGGTCTACATAAGTTATTTATCTAAAGTATTCAATAACATCTTTGCCGGAAGTAGCATACCGAAAAGTTGGCGTAAGGGAAGGGTTTCCTTGCTGCCAAAAGATGGCGTCGATAACGATGATTTGAAAAATAGACGACCGATAACTATTACACCAATTACGTACCGTATTTTTATGCAAATTTTCAAGAGCCGGGTACAAGATAGGTTAGAAGCAAATGGTAAAATTGGGGAATGGCAATGTGGGTTAGAAAGGGATATAGGTTAGACGACCATATTTTTTATTGAACCAGATAGTCGAAATATCTAGGACGAGGGGACAATATGTTGGCGGTTTTTGGATCTAAAAAAAGCTTATGATACGGTCAATAGAGATACCTTGCACAAGTATATGGCAGAAGAAGAATTTGAAACAAGTTGGATAGGCTTATTAGAGGATATTTATAGGGAAACACAGTAATGATTAAACGAAATGAGGGAGAATCGAGCGAATGTGGTGTTGCTAAAGGAGTGAGACAGGGATGTCCTTTATCATCAATACTTTTTCTAATATATATAGAAAGAATTGCGAGAAAGGTGAACAACACCGGGCTGGGGTGGCAAATTGGTGAAAGAGAAACATTTATTAGAATACCTCTTTTGCTGTTTGCAGATGATATGGTTATTTTAGGAAGGGACGTGGGGGAGGTTCAAGAAATGCTTGATACCTGTGGAAAAGCAGCAGATGAACTAGATATGGTATTTAACGAAAGAATAGCGCGATTTTAGTATTTTCGGGGGTTACATTGGAGCGGAAGCTATGGTTGCAGAGAAAGGAGTTAGAGTATCGAGATCAATATAAATATTTAGGTTTAACTATAGCGTCAATGGAAGAATTGTTGAAAGTGGAAGAAACGTTAAGAATAAAAGAAGCAGACAGGGGTAGGAATTCGGTAAGGTGCAAAAGCTTATGGGGATTCAATAGGTATGTGGTTACAAAGGACATTTGGAAGGCACTGTATGTGCCAGGGCTAACATTTGGAAACGCTGTTCTAGTGCATAGCTCGGGTTTATGGAGGAAATTAGAAGGGATTCAGAGAGAAGTAATTAGATGTTCATTGAGTTGCCGTTTCAATTGTAGCAGAGAGTTTCTTGAAGGGGAGGGGGGTATGTCAAAATTAATCGAATCGGAAATAAAAACAAAATGGGACAGGAGGGTAGAATTTGCGGCAAGACAGCTAGGACTCACCAGCAAATAATGGACAGACACTGCTATGTCCAGTGGGTAAATTAAAGTAGGGTAAAGGCAGCATAAACCCAGAAGTGGTGGACAGCACTTATGCAGAAAACTAGTTTTAAAGGAAGTATACGGGAATATGAAATTGGAAAGGGGTGAAGTAGCATGGTTATACGATAATACAAGAGGCAGCGGGTTGTTAGCGTATGCAAGAGCCGGTATGTTAGACACAAGAGTACAGCGAAACAGCTACGAGGAATTAGAAACAACGGTTTGTCGAATATGCAGTAAGAGAGAAGAAACTGTAGATCATCTGGTTAGGGAGTGTGAACAACTGGGAAAAACTAGGGATTTAGAATTGGCAGAAGAGGCGCTGGGATTAGGCAAGGATGCAGAAAAGGCACAGTTAGAGATTACGAAACAGAGGCTATCCCGATGGTGTTCAATACATAAGGGCAAAGTAACTGGAGACTACAATATAGGTAATTAATAGCTGCAGCGTTATGCACCCCCTGATATAAAGGGGTAATATGTGTACACACACTTATCAAGCAAATAAACCAATCAATCAATCAATGGCAAAACGTGTGAAGGACGTTGCTAACAACCTCACCCCGCTCGTCGCTCATCGCGCTCTCTTTTTACTTCTCAGCCACTAGGGTCAACCACCTTCTTCGAGGAGCTAATCTTACAGGGCGATCGGACGACTTTCGTCCATTGAACCAGTTAACGCTGAACACCTCCAAGTCCATTCTTAATTATTCGCTGGCACCCCCCGCTCGAAAGCAGGCGCAACTATCCATTTCCAAGGGAGGCCTGGGAATCCCGGATCCACTTACCTCGGCTGGGCCAGCTATAGTCTCCTCCCTTCTTCGGTCTGAAAACAAGACCATTGCACTTCTAGACAAAGCCGGCGCTGTTCAGTACAAGGACCTCACAAGACGCCTTCAAGAAGAGTTAAAGACAATTTGCAGTGGTGCCCCGGATAATTCTCGGAGCCAAACGACTGGAGCGCGTTGTTGCACGATGAAGTTTATTGCGGCTCACTCGAGGACGCCATTGAAGACGCCGCAAAGGCCTCGTCTTCGGGCGTTTGCCGCTAAGGTATCCGGGCCTGGCTGCATGCGCTTGCAAACGCCCCACTGGGAACACTTTTAGACGACGAAACGACCTGAATCGGGGCAGGACTTCGCCTCGGCTTGTGATCTTGCGTCCCCTCACCAATGCAAGTGAGCTCAACCTGTTTGATAAGTTAGCCATCATGAGTTGTCGTGCGTCACGTGTGCCGGACGACGTGCCAGTATCAACGACACTTTAGCCGAGCGCTCCGATCTAACGGATTTTCCTGCATTCTAGAGCCCCAGGGTATTTCCGCCGACAATAGCAAACGCCCGGACGGGATGACTAACCCCCTTCAGTCAGGGCAGGATGCTTGTGGGCGCCACAGCTACAGACTCATAAGCACCTTCAATGATCAGTGGGGGGCGGCCTCAGCAGGTTACGCTGGTAATCTAGCCGAGACAAGGAAGCTCGCAAAATGCACATCAATGGACTACCCACATGAGTCCAACCACTAGCGTTCGAGACCTTGGGCGGCCCAGACGACGTCACTCATAAGCTTCTCCACAGGATCGGTGAGCAGTTGAACCTCGCAACCGCAGATAAGAGAATTGCAGCTTATCTGAAACAGCGCCTCAATCTCGACGTCCAACGCGGGAATGCGGCGCCTGTCCGGGGCATGCTGTTGAAGAGGTCCCAGCCCACTCTTCACAAGATAGGTGTATATATTTCTCCTGCACACGTTCCAAGAAGACAATTGTCGCTCCACTTACTTTCTTGATAAAAACAATATATATATATATATATATATATATATATGTTGCCAACGGAACCGTAGAATGAAGACAGACAAAAATGCGCGGGTCTTACACTCACTGATTCGTATTTATTATTTCACGATACGCAAGAGAGCGATACGGCAGAGCCGTCTCTCTTCGTATTGCCTAGCCTAGCTCACTACTCTATGTCCCGGCGGTTAGCGCGAAGCTGTTCGCCGCCAGAACTCACACACAGTACACACTTAGCAATACTGCTGTGCTACTCAACTAAATATGTATATATATAGAAATCTACCTGCTCCTGCTAGCCACGATCACTCACCACCTTAGGACTGTATCACTGCACGTTCACGCCGTTGTCGCTGCCACGCCGTCGGACGTCCTGGTCGCCGCCGGACTAAGGGTTGCAGAGTGCGCGTTACGCCGAACGCTCGAGGTAGCAAGAGGATGACAAAATGGCGCGCCCCTTTTATACGGCCGGCGACCGGCAACGTGACAGTGCACGAACGTGCAGTGGCGGGTTGTGGCTAACAGTGCAGTGGCGGGTTGTGACCAACAGTCCCGTGGCGGGTTGACCAACAGTCCCGTGGCGGGTTGTGGCCGACAATGCCCGTGGCGGGTTGTGGCCGACAATGCCGTGGAGGGTTGTGGCCGACAGTGCTGTAACGGGTTGTGGCCAACAGGCAGAGATCATCATTATCATGGCGCGCTAATACAAACTTCTATTCGCGGCCATCCAATATGCAACAGTCCTCCCCCTTTTTGAGGGCGGCGGTAGCCCCTCAAAAAATACCTATGTTACATTGGCTCTGTTTAACATTTATATGTGGCACTCTGCGAGATCAACTTTAGCTCACAATCATTTCTCACAATCAAACAAGCTCACAACGCCCACAGGCGTCCAGCTCTTGATATAGCTGCCTCCACCGAGCTGCGCCCGGTAGGCACGCTTCACGCCGTTCTTGGTCGCCAGGGCTTCTCCACACTACCTAGGCGCCAAAATGCCCGTGGCACTCCTTCTTCCAGCAGTACTACGACGGCGCCGCGGCGAACGGCTCGACATGGAGTCTCCCCGCCGCCGCAGAGCCATCGTCAGGACCAGCAGATGCTCGGCGCGCCATCGCCTTCAAAACGAGCTGCTCCGATCGCGGCCCAAATCTTCATTTCTCCTCCTCGCGACACGTTCCTGACCATTTCGGTCTGTAGATGCTTCAGTCTGGAATAGAACTCGGCCAGGCTCTCGTCTTCGGGCGGCTCGCCACGAGAGGTGCTCGCGACGGCCTCCCCCAAACCCGGCTGCCGGGCCTCACGCAGCGGGTGCTGCTTCGCCCACGCGAGCTCTTCCGTCGTGAGTCGACAACTCACATCCTGCCGATGAAACCACCTTCCAGCCTGGGCGACGGTCGCAACGATTCGAGTCAGTTTGCGCAAGCTCAAACACCCCGCTGGGTCTATTAGCGGGGGTTTGCACGTTGCAACAAACACCCGACTCTCTGGAAGGTCGTCGTAGCCCTGCCTCGGCTGGAAGACGGGGTACTGCGTCGACGGCTTCTTCAGGAACTCCACGTCGTTGGTTACGAGATGCACTGCTTCCCTTGCTGCAACCACTTCCTTTCCTTTCGTGGATGCAGACTCGGATGGCGTCACTGGATGGATGAACTCTCGATCACCGTTGAAACTTATTAACTTGACAACGGGGAGCGCCGCCCGCCCGTTGCGTTGATTTCTTCAAACGCGACTAGCCGATTTATACTCGGGTCTAGCGCTGAACTTGCTTCTTGACCACCTGGGCCAACGCGCTCCAGCAGTCTCGCCTAACGATGCTCTTGCCTCTGCCCATCGTGGAGACATGTCCGGGGCGCTCGACAGCATGGCGGCGGCTAGAGTGCTACGTCCTTTGTAGACCATTAGACTACCTCGGATTTGGCACAACGTATCTATGCATTCGGAAGATCTACCTGTTTCTAGATCTATTTGCTCATCGCTGAGCGTGCTGGCCATTTCGACCACAAAACGCTCGTCTAATTCATTAATTGTTGCTGGAGCCCATCCGCTCTACCAACCAGCCGTTAACACGGTCCTCATTCCACTGCGTGAACCGCGGAGGCTCCTGGCGTTCATAACAAAACGACACTACGGTGGTGTCCAGTTTTGACACCGCCGCATACACTGAACGCCGAAGCGCCATCACGCAACTGTCGTCTCAGTCATCCTGGCTTTCGCTACGATCACTTCTACGTCCGGGCCTTTGCTACACGTCGTGCCCCACGTTGGGCGCCAATATGTTGCCAACGGAACCGTAGAATGAAGACAGACGAAAATGCGCGGGTTTTCACACTCACTGATCTTATTTATTATGATCACGATACGCAAGAGAGCGATGCGGCAGCGCGCCTCTCTTCGTAATATTGCCTAGCCTAGCTCACACTACTCAATGTGCCAGCGGTTAGCGCGAAGCTGTTTTTCCGCCAGAACTCACACACAGTACACCTTAGCAATATGCTGTGCTACTAACTAAATATATATATAATGTAGAAATCTACCTGCTCCTGCTAGCCACGATCACTCACCCATTAGAACTGTATCACTGCCACGTTTACGCTGTTGTCGCTGCCACGCCGTCGGACGTCCCGGTCGCCAGAGTGGTGCGTTACGCCGAACGCTCGAGGTAGCAAGAGGATGACAAAATGTCGCGCACCCCCTTTTATACGGCCGGCGACCGGCACGTGACAGTGCACGAACGTGCAGTGGCGGTTGTGGCTAACAGTGCAGTGGCGGGTTGTGACCAACAGTGCCGTGGCGGGTTGTGACCAACAGAGCCGTGGCGGGGTTGTGCCGACAATGCCGTGGCGGGTTGTGGCCGACAGTGCTGTAACAGGTTGTGGCCAACAGGCAGATATCATCATATAATGGCGCGCTAATACAAACTTTATTCGCGGCCATCCAATATGCAATATATATATATATATATATATATATGGAGGCCTACCGAGGTCTCGGTTTTAGATGCCGAGGTTTGCGGCTCGACCAGCTACCTGGCAAAAGCTCGGCAGGTTAAGATCACCAAATATGACGTCGAGTTCTTAAGTGCAAAACGCTCCCGACCCGCAAAAACCTTCCCAGAGAATCTTATGGATCTCACCGTCATAACGTTGCAAGAAATCTTGAGGATATACCGCTCGCACCGGGTCCATAAGAGCGGAGGCTACCATCAAGCTAGGAACGGACAGCTGATTCTTAATCTCAACGTAACACCTTTTACCACCATTTTATCAAACGAGCTCTGCTGAGTGTGGGGAAACGTATTGTAAATGATATTTTGGTTTCTAATAAAACAAATATCTGTCTATATATATTACTATTTTTATTATAATCTTGGTGGTCCGCCGCCTGGTTCTGGGGGTTTAAACGGTTATTTTTGCAAGTCTAATGTTTGCCAAGGTTATGCACAGTAACATGCAACAGTTAGACATCCTAGTTATATTCAGGGAAGGCCAGTTTGTACCAATAAATTCTTGGGCTTCCATCTCGTATTTATCCACCTTTTTCCTGGCTTTGTTTGGATCTGTAACGTAAAACAATATGTATTAATGGCAGGCCCATCTAAGCTGGAGCAAGATAGTAGAATAAAATGACAGCAAACATGAGCAGTCACACCAAAGTTAACGAGCTAGACAACCTGTAGGAAAAGACACCCATCTATC
>QVRM01004389.1:0-66093 GCA_003439945.1 Dermanyssus gallinae | reverse complement strand
AAAATTTAATTTAGGGAAGTTTTATACGAAAGTGCAACCTCGATTTACCATCCATGTGTCATGATTGTAACCGCATCACGGACTGACTATCCCAAACTTTTCTGATGCGGCATGAGTTCACGGAAGGACAGTAATGGACGTCAGAAATCGAGGCGGAATCGAGTTAGTTAAGGAGTTTTATAGTGTGCCCTGAATGGCGCCTTTCAGTCCAACTTTACATCGGATCTCGACGGAACAATTCCGGTTATGTTCTAAGCCACGACGTATCCAACACCCAAAAAAAATACCCATCACGCACCTACTATTTAAGCTGCTCGTATACAAGAGGGGAGCTTTCCCTAGGCTTGTACATTGCGCTCATCCCCGTTGACATTATTTTTATTATGAGACGTGGGCCAACGACAACCCGTCGTCTGCCAAGCTCTCTTTGGTGATCTCTACTCGGTCTTTCGAAACGACCAAATTGAACGATTCGGGGACGGCGTCTGCATACTTGTGAATCTTAGGCTAATTTTGCTGCAAGGTTAATATGTCTCAGTCAGCTAACAAGAAGATTGCTGTGAAGTTATATGTGACTCAGCATTGCGCCACTGGAAGATATGGGCATATTTTCTCCCACTGGGTCAATCTTTGATCTTAGGCAGCGTATGGCGTTCTCTGTATCTGGAGGAAGTTTGTTCAGATCAATCACCCTGTTCTACTGCTAGGAACATGATCCTTTCGTGTGTAGAGTGGAAATCGCTGACTCCCACTATACACCCAACAGCAGAACATTTGTTTATGACGTTTTGCATTGAATCTGGACTTACTTGCCAACTGCCCAACTCGTCCAAGAAATGGCAATGTTTTAAATTTTATTCTCACTAATAACGAGGACATGGTGGCTAAAATCATTATTTGTCCCTCGCTTAATGAGTATGATCACATGGCTGTCTATTTTGAACTGGTCTCAGGCAAGCCGACAAATTTGTGCAAATCTCATGTCTATCAACAATCTGTCTATGTGCTTTTCGGAACAACCTTCGTCAACATCTCTTTGGACCTTCTTAATCATTTGTTGCCGCAGCACCGTACCCGATCATCCCATCGGCGAATACGACGAATATAATAAGCCGTATTTTGTTTTGTCTGTCTGAACAGTCCCGCTTGATTGTAACGGCTGTCCCGTAAACTAGACCGCATATCATCTCGTTTACGTCGTTTAGAGGAAGAAATGCTGGGTTACAATGTCGCCAAGCGTTTCTTCCGCTACGCTAAAAAAGCGGCTAAATCATCAGGCAGGGTAGTTATCCTTACCTGTAGCGGTCACATACCCGTGGAAGAAGTTGAAAGTCAAAAATTTTCTAACGTCATTGACAGGCTGTCGGGTCAAGCTTTGTTGCGACTTGGCAAACTGATGTCTGCCTAAATGATGTAGTGTTCATACTCTAAGCTTATCTATACGAAGCTGCGAGACACAAAGAGGAAGTGCAGTTTGAGCCCCGACGAGATCCCTACAATTTTATTTCACGAATTGATCTTGGCCCAGGGCTTCATACCGTGCTTCCTCATAGATAAAATTACCGTCTGAGAGATTTATAACTTCATGGACTCCTATGAACGTCTGAACCGATACCAGGATGAGTTTATAAAGGGGCACTCCACTGGAACTCAACTTATACAGTTCCGCCATGCTTAGGCTATCGCGAGTAACAGGAACACCCCCAACACATGGTTCACTTTGATTTCTCGCAAGCATTTATCAGAGTAAATCGTAAAATTTTCTTATCTAAATAGCGGCATTGGGAGTTGTACCTTAGATCATGGCCAGGTGCCACTTATATCAAACATATCGCACATTCGTAGAAGTCGGTGAATCGGTCTGAAGCGCTCCCCATGCCCTTCTGAGTCACCTTGAGACTCTTGCACAGGCCCACTATTGAATACTATCTTTCCTCAGGACTTAGGTGTATGGCTGTGCAACCTAAACCTAGCATACAGAATGCATGTGGACGATCTAAAATAGTGATCTCAGTTTTTAAGCGCATGGTTCTGAAAACAGCTCCTGACAACTACACGTATCAGCTAAAGGGTTTTTCTATACCCGATGTAACATACTACAATGACATAAGGGTTACGTTT
Source organism: Dermanyssus gallinae (assembly GCA_003439945.1). Taxonomy (NCBI): domain Eukaryota; kingdom Metazoa; phylum Arthropoda; class Arachnida; order Mesostigmata; family Dermanyssidae; genus Dermanyssus; species Dermanyssus gallinae. The sequence goes on along the minus strand of QVRM01004389.1, from coordinate 63,972 downwards.
AATGGGTACATGAAATTTCAGGCACACATTGCCGATTCAGCAAAAACTGCTTCTCGGCTAAGCAATCTTATACTGAGAGTCCTCCTCATCACAAAGAAAGTACCTACGCCTTTATGAAACCCTAGTCGTGCCAAAATGGTCATACTGCGCTCAAGTGTATGTACCTTTCTTCGAGAAGGATATACGTTTGCTGCAGCGTGTTCAGGGCAAGTGTTTGAAGATACCCTCAAAAGGTGCAACGTGACGCGAAACAGAGTCAGTATTGTAAAGTGCTACGTAGTACCAGTGTCATGTTGACGAGCGTGTTCTTAAAGATCGTATACGCAACGATCTCATTCATACGTGCTATCATGTAAGCTCAAACAGCCTACGGAGTCACGGTTCTATTCAACTGCCTGAGACTACCAGTGTGACAGGCGTTGGCTATTCATTTGTTTTGGCTAATAAATTTGCAGCTTGCCTAGCCCCCGATGAAGACCAATTCATTTCCTTTGTTAATTCCAACGCAATATGTCTAACGGCATCGTTTGTTTGCGCAAAACCGTAGAAGGTAGGGAGCACCAAAGCTGGCAGCTTTTTATTATTAATAGCAAGGTTTTTTATTAGCAGCTGTTTATTATTAAAAGCAAGATTGGCGAAGCGTACTAGGCTAAGAAGCAGTTGGTTTCCCCTTGCCGTCTCTAGGTAGAATCGTGAAAGACAGCACATGGGGGGGGTTGAGTGCAGGTTATGGAGATGATTCATGGAACCGTGATGTGGTTTATGCTGTTTTTCTCGTAAGGCTCATGCCCGTGAACAGGTTTTTCATGTCATGGCTAATTTTTAATCCACTCCGGCATTTACCTTGTCTAAATTGGAAACCATGCAAACCATTTAAGAGTGGCCGGTCTGGGTCTCAAACCCGGTCCTCCCGAATGCAAGGCAAAGGCTTTGCCCATTAAGCCATCTTGCTCGGTTAGATGATAATGAGGATTTCTGTAGAGCGCTTTACCATGAGTTTTTAAGTCGAGACGAACTTCAGCAGTAAATTCGATACCCATGATGATAAGCGGGAAACTGTTTGTAGGCATTGCATTGTCTGTTCTAACGGCGTTTTTTTAACGGTATCCGAATGGCATCACTTATACCGTGCATCCTTTGCTGGCACAGGCTGCAGCAACATCTGGAGTTCACAGCATCGTAGCAGTGCTCCTTCGAATCCAGACGTTTCTCGCCTCCTTCGACAGCTTATGCTGCTTGGGGGAATATATATATATAACGTGTCTCAAAAATAGTCCGGATTGTTGCACCTTAATTCTCTTAAAATACTTCCTAATGTGTTGTGCTCGGTTCCGAGTTAATCATGAACTGTGTATTTAATTAGGTTATCCAGGATAACGCCCAGAGTCTTTGGTAACTTTCGTGGTGTCTGACCACGGGGTATGGATTTTTCAATATATCAATTCAAATACACCTTTATTTTGTCAAAGGGGGGACATTATTTACATGTTACAAACCGTTACCAAGATACATACAATAGTCAGTTTACTTGTGTGCCGAATTTGCGCTGTTAGCGTTTCAAGTTCTCAGTGCCCGCGTCATCCGCCACGAAAACATGTTATTTTCACGATTTGTCTTGGCAAGTTTGTTTTGACGAGATGGTGTTACCGCTTATAAGATCGTTTAGCCAAATGCTAAAATAGTTTGATGTATTTGATGAGCTTATAATACGATTGCACATGCAATAATCCGCTCTGAACCGCAGTTCCCGAATAGGGCTTATCACAATAGGTTTTCGGGCAAAGTTACACCTTAATGAGATACGACGAAGGATGCATGGCGCATGTGCACCATGCACTCCCAAAACAAAACAAAAAACTAAAAAAAAGCATAAAGCTTATAAGTTATCGATTCAGGAATACCTTTTTTTAAAATCTAAAACAAATATACAAATAAAAGTGGGCCGAGGCTTGATCCCCGAGGAACGCTTGAGGGACCGACTCACTAAAGCTATTGTTTACGCGAACGCAGAACTCCCTACGGGTAAGATAACTAGCGATCCATGATATAAAGCGAGTATCAACATTCAAGTACCTAAGGTTTTGTACAAGTTTCACATGGTTTACTCTATTAAATGCCTTCGAGAAATCAAAATATATACAATCAAAGGCCAGCCTATTGTTTATCATAACAGCCCAATCTTGAGTCATTTTGACGAGTTGAGTTGCCGTAGATTTGCCTTTAGTAAAACCATGTTGGTTCTCATCCAACAAACATTTGGATTGAAGAAAATTAAAAATATGGTCTACTAGCAGTTTTTCAAAGATTATATAGTCGATAGATAATTAAGTTACAGATCTGCAATTATCTACAGTTGACTCTAGACCCTTCTTATGTACAGGGGTTACGACTAATTGCCGAAAAGGTTTTGGCACAATGCCATCCTCATAGGACATACTAAATATAAAAAAAGGGGTTCACTTATCGCAGACGCTACATTTATAAATATGGGTGGGATTATTTTAGGAGTAAAGCTGCATTTAGTGAGTAGTTGTTTGACTTTAGAAAGAGTATTATATTCTGATATTTCCAAGTATGGACAGCTACCTCTCGAGACCACGTCGTTCGAAACTCCTTCGGGAACTGAACCTCCTTGGGCAACATGAGCCGACGAGAAGAAGTCCTTAAATGCATTTGCTTAGAAGCGTCGTCTACGAGGACCGTCCGATTTATATTTGAAGCCGCAATGTTTTCTTTTCCCTTTAATCGTCTATTTGCATATCTAAAAAACGACTTTGGACGATTTAAAAAACGACGGTTTTGGACCCCCACGCATATTTGCACGGACGTTATGTGAACACGCTGTCCAGAAAATACAGCATCATTAAGACGTAATAGCGGTCTATGTGCTTTTATCCACAAAATAAGTGTTTGCCACAAAATCCAGGTTTCTCTTTCTTTTAAATTTTAGTTTAAGTGCATCAGATGAGTTTTTGAACAGACCTCGATTTAATATAGACATTTTTATTTGCTTCTCGTTTTGAAGATCGGCCAGGGTCAATTACGGCATGATGACTGATAGACATTTCTTGAGTAGTAAGGCTACTTTGATTTCGCCTCCGCTACTAAAACAGAGAATCGTTATTTTAGTTCTGTGAGTTTAAGTATTGCTATAGCACCACTTAGTTAAGACCGATAACTAAATCATTTATGTAGAATGCATGAGATGCCTTTGCTTGTCATGGCAGGCCTCCTATATAAACGTAAGGTGCTCGCGGAATCACATTGTGCAACACCATCTCTTTGGATAACTAGTTTCTCAGCGTTTCTAACGTCATTTCTACTTAAAGGGAGGTTCTGGCTTAATATACATATGTAGGATAGCAGTGTCCGTTAAGTCATGGGCGGAGCAGCGCGCAAGCTTAACGGAGTTTTTAAGTAACAACCCAGCTCTTAACCTACACGACCTCACTATGAAAATGACGGAATCAACTTCAGGATGGAACAAAGTGACCTAAGCTTTTAAGAACATACTGCAAGAGAAGACAAGGGCCTCCCTCCGAGTCCGCTCGCGCCTCCCCGTGGCTCCCGGGGAACACATCCGCCAGGACCAGTAGACTCGCCCCCCCTGACTGTTTGATGATATGCGCAAGCAGTTCCCAGTCAGCGTGGGGGACGGGGACACGACTGGTTTTTAGTGGGTTGGAGCCCCACACTACCGGCCCGCACTTGCAGGGAGCTCCCTTGCTGCGGTGCCCGCGTGTGCAACCGCATTTTCCAGTTAGTCCTCTTAAAAAAAAAAAAAAAAAGTGTCCGTTAAGTAGCGCGGGCATAGACAGCATCGGTTGACGGCAATGCCTCAGCAAGCTAAATACATACATGGCGTCAAATAGAAGATGCCGCCACCGTACTAGCGAAGACGCGGGAAGTCACTAAACGCGCGGGCAATCTGTGAGTATAGTATAAGAAGGCATGAGAATAAATGAGTCAGTAGTCATTGGTGCGACCAGGCAGAGGACATGTGTTGTTGGAGCGAGAGAATGGCGAACTCGTAACGATCGCCGGTACACTTGTTAAGGTTCGGTAAATTGTAGGCTGCTCTTTTCCCAGAGACAGTTATTAATATATATATATATATATATATATATATATATATATATATATATATATATATATAATAGAAATATTATAAATAAAGAAAAATAATATAAACAATAGTTACCTATAGGCTTTTATACGCGTCTATTCCGCGTAGTAAAACAAAAGTAGTCCCGATCAAATGGTTATAAATGTCGTAGGGCCGCCAACTTAAGGTCTAAAAGTGCTTTTCGTGTACCCAAAAAGTATTGGTCGGACTATTATCGATATCGAGGTCACACATTCCCTTACCCGTTTGGCGATGTGTTGAACGAAAGTTGCGCCCGTGTAATGTTGATCCAGCCGATCAAACCTTTTCCCGTACACTCTCATAGAGCTCCTCAATTTCCACTAGCCACCATCTTTTGGCAATGCCCACATAAACTGCTGTAGTTTACTCGTTAGTCATCGAGACTGCAGCTGGTCGTGAAGTACGTGTCAAGCAACTCTGCTATCCCCAATAAGACTACTGTACCAACCATGAAACGTGCAAGCGAAAGCTGCATCCTGTTTGAAGAAGCTGCTCGATACATTCCGACCCTTTTATCAGCTTTTAATCAATTTTAATTACCTGGTTATATATAGTTTACCTACATAAGTTTAGAGTTTTATATACTAATATTCACTCAATTTATAGACAACAGTATTTTAAGCAACTCTCAATAACAACATTCATGGCTGTGAAAGTTAGCACGATCTCCGCATAAAAATAGTAAACTTGAGATTAACTTGAGAGACATCTTAATGCTGGCACTGAGGGTTTAAAGGAATCGGGACATTTAGATAATTTTGGTAGTTTCCCCAGTGACGTAGAGTCCTATATAGACACTGCAGCTGTTAGTGATACATGGCTAACGGATGTTGACATCCCTACTTATTTCATTGATGTCTCTGACTCACCTGCGGCAAGCCGAAGTGAGAATAAGCTCGGAGGCGGAGTTGGAATTTTCGTCCATTCTTCCTGCAGGGCTCTCTCATCTCGTGCATTGAGGAGTTCCGGCGGGCGATAAAACATCGGTCGCCAGCCACCGTCCCATAAGTTGACTATGTGTCCAATTTAAGTTCGAGAATCTTGCTTTGTTAAGCCTTGAACAGCATTTGGAGTCCATGGAAATTCTATTTGCTTACCAATTTGGCTTCCACCGTGGCCGATCTACAGAGCTGGCCCGTGTCCACTCACGACAGCCTACGGTGGACTCAGTGGGATCGATCAAAATATGTCTCAGAGCCTTTCTAGACGTTGCTGCAACCATCAATTGTCATAATCACTTATTAATACTGCAGATGTTGCAAGTTGAGTGGTTCCGCTCGTACCTAACCGCGATAATTCAGAATGTGAGAGTTGGGTCGTTCGAATCTTCATGGCAATCCGTTAACAATCGGCACTTCCCCGTGTTCTGTGCTTGGACCTTTAATTTATTTTTTAATTATAATTTATTGTATACTCTTGAAGATCGAGAGGAGAAACTTAAGCAAGCCAATCGCATACTCGGCCTTAGTGCATAGGCTGGCGTACGCGTTCAGCTAGCATCAGGTCCAAATTATAAAACATAATTTTATCCCTCTATCGCATGCAGCTTATCGGCGTCCCCGTGAATGGCCTGATCTTGGTCTACAAAAACTTGTTCCTCTCAGTCATTCTCTTCGGCATTTTTTAACGAGGGAATGGATTTGAGGCTGTTGTTCGTCGGGCTCAAACAATGCAAAACGATGTCTTGAAGTTCACATTTAGCAGATCACGCTGAGGCACGTCAGTGACCTCAATGATGTTCATTATCTCTTCCCGGTTAACTCGCTCAACCTGCTGAATGTTGTCATGCTGGGCTTTAAAACCACTTATAGTATTAGTCCCTGTGATGTTAGAGATCTGTGTTTTCTTGCTCCCTTGTTTCATAACATCCCGAGACATCATCATATCATATTTCTATATATGCAGTACACATTTATAGCATATCGTCTATATACTCAAGATTCAAGGATCTAGATTTAAGACATGGTTCATTACAGGGACTGTATAGTTCAATGCTTTTCTATATATATATATATATATATATATATATATATATATATATGCGGCAAGTTAATACTTTTAATCCGAGCTGTCTGAATGGCGCACCTGGCATATAAGGAGGACGTACCCCAACAGAAGGTGCGATGAAGTCTCATCGTATTTTAAGAATTTTCGTAACAAATATGAACTAGTTCAATAGATAAACCGACGTATTTTTTGAAGGTTCGCTTTGCTGCCAATTGTGCCCTCACCAATTTTAGTCTATGAATTGGCCAATCGTCTTTAAGGGGGGGGGGGGGGGGCTACTCAAGTTTTCGATATTACAAAAGCAACTGTAGCTAAACTATTTTCATGCACCTAGAGAAGGTGTATCACAGAGCCATAAGCTAGCTTACTTGCGTTACAAAAAAACATTTAATTCTCTTTCAACTGGTTGTATACCCTTTGGCAAACGGAATCTATCTATCTATCTATCTGCGGGATGGGACCGATTTGAGGCTTTGAACAAAATCTTTATACGCTTGCAAACTCAGATCAGTCCATTTTTGTCCAAACTACTCTAAAATATTTATTTTGCTTTAGAAGGAAATTTTTCAGTGTATGGCGATGGACAGATTATACCCAGAGAATTAAAAATTGTGCTAGACTCGTTAGAGGCTGCGCTTTGTGGCTTTGCTCCAGTTTAAGCGCAAAATTGTCTTCGGGTGGAGGTACTCTCCACGCGTTTATGCCTTTTAAGCCAAGGCAGCAGGCATCCCGGCCGGCATCCCTGATTGAGTAGGTCAGGGGCGTTAACTAGTTGGTGGCGGCGTCGGCGTCAGTCGCTCACCCATGTTAGTTATTAACTAGCCTTGACAGTCATCGGGTACACAACGACAATATGACAATATTAATTCCTTGCTGTATAATTCATAGTCTTGCTTCCGATGATCAGCGGATCAGAGAACTCTCTTGCATTTTCTTGGTCTATAGAGAGTTTACGCATTCGACCAACTTTCTATTTGCGAGGAAAGTGCAGACAGCACGCATAATTGGCGCGCATCACGGGGAGACACGCGGGAAATAGAGTCAGTGTCATTCCCGCGGAACCAAATTCTGGTTCTAAAGAATACCCTCCCAAAAACGTGGAATTCTCGTGAACGAAGAAGACTGTGGTCTCTTGAAGTAAAACTGAACTAAATATTAAGCAACTTCCGAGAGCGTGCAAATTAGTAATAAGTGATCTGGTAGGATCTCACTCAGAAGCTGGAATTTGCAATTTTCTCTTTTGATGGAATAGGCTATTGGAACAAAACCGTTCATGTAGAAATCTATTCATTGATTATTTATGTTATGAAGTCAGAGTGTTCGGGTGAGTTTTTCTTTATTATAATACAGGCATATATTATTATCGGGAATATATTATAGTGACACTATAATTTTAGGCATATATTATAGTGTTAGGAGGATTGATGACATAACTGTTTTTGCAACTGCCAGAATGGTGATGTGCTACCTCCTACTATTTTATGAAAACAGGTGGTTCCGCGTAAAATCCGCGTTTTTTTAACTAAATAATTCGCAAACTCAGCTTCTATTGTCTTAAGCATTGTTCAAACGAGATTTGGCATTATTTTCATTATCTCCGAGATCCCGAAGTTTCTTTTAAATGGGCGGCTAACATCATAATTTTAATTAGGAAATCTATTGACTCCTTACACGCGATATTTAAATCATCATCAACTAACGCTTTTTTTCGTTCTCTAAATAAGCCTTTATACCTATATGATTGTTTGAACTTTCTACAACAATGTCTGACTCTGGGGAGTTACAGATGAGTTTGCCCTCTACGAGGTTGTTTAGGGGCGCTACCGCTGTACGCGGTTGTGTTGATACTAGTGCACACAGAGATGAGTCTATATTGTTATTATCTAAAATCGAGCGTCCTCTTCTGTGGAGAATCCAACCAAATTTGGGGAGGGTTGCAACCGGATCGTCAAAAGGTTTGCTTTCTATTAATATACCCTCCCAGTGAAATCAAAACCAATTCATACGTCAGTGATGCGGTAGAGCTTGTCGTCGTGAATGTCCGCGACCGTACTCAGGTTGTGCGTTATTTATACTGTTGGTAATTTACCTTTGGCTATTTACGGGATACCCAAGCAGCTAAAATGTACGTTTATTTTCCCTCAACACGCCCTTTCAACAGGATTTATGCGCCATTTCTTTCAAAAGACACATTCATTCTGTTGAAAGAGCGTGTTAGTGTTTGAACTTGAACAAAAAAACTGAACCGTTTTGCTGCATGTAGTGTGGCACCTTTGTTTATATCTGATTGATTGCACAGAGTTACGTACTGCCTTTCATTGCATTTACAAACATTTCAGTTAGATTGGCTTTACACAAGTTATTTTTTAGTAAGGGCTGTCTTCTGCTACACTCTTCATATTGTTGTGTTTCAGATATCTAAAACATGTATTTTTATTGTAAAATAATTATGTTTTGCATTGATCACAACTATGAGGTTTGCGTCAAGTCGTCGTATTCGGAGCGGCCAGGGGTGTTGTCGGTGAGTGCATGTTGTGACGCGACTGCTAGCGCTCGTCCGTCGCAAAGCTCCCGGCGAAATGCGCCAAAGAGGCGCTACACATAGATTCATGGAACACTTAATACATTTTGTCATTACAGTCCCCCGACCTCCCATTATTCACATACCATCCATGCCATACCATCCACATACCATCCAACTCATATATGCAATCAGTTACACTTATCGTATCCATTCGTGTCTGCAACAATGACATCGCCTGGATGTGTGTGAGTGTGAAACGCCGTTGGCGTGACAGGGGCGTCTGTCTCGGGATTCGTGGGCAACAGATAATGGAGAAAACATAGATCGGTTAGTCGTAGTAGCTTGTATGGATCGACAAACCGAAGAATACTATGCGGACAAATTTAATACCTCTACACTTCGCGAGAGATGGAAGATTATGAACATGCTTTGCGGCAGAAATATACAGAAAGAAACTATAATTACGTCGATTAACCGCAACAACACATCTACAACTGACCCTGCTGAGATAGCCGAAGTACTCAACATAAATTTTGCAACAATGGGTTCTAAAGCAGTTTGCAATAAATATGGGGCAATGACAACTGAATTCAACTACAAAATTAATCAATTTAATCCGCATCAAGATGTTCCCCCTGAAAAATTCACATTCAATGAAATCACTCCCGAGGCAATTATACTAAAATCAAGTAAGCTTAAAGCAAACATGAGTGGCTGTCAAACGCATATTCCTGGCAAGTTTATTAAGCAATACATAACCTACATATCAAGTATTCTCGCAGCTATCTTCAACCAATGTCTTGCACAAGGGGTATGCCCGGCAGAATTGAAATGTGCAATAATTACACCAATTTTTAAACAGGGAGATAAAAATGAACCAACCAATTATCGACCTATAAGTTGCGTTCCATTCCTAGCGAAACTGTTTGAGTCAATTATCAACGACCAAATTCGACTATATCTTGACAACACACACTTTATTAGTCCGATGCAGTTTGGCTTCCGTAGTAAATGCAATACCAATTTAGCTCTTACTCATCTTCAGGAATATATAACAAAAAGCTGGGAGTCTAATCAAATTGTTGCTGGTATATTTGTCGATATCGAAAAAGCATTTGACTCGGTCGATAAAAATATCCTAATCAATATACTCGCACAACAGAATTTCGCTGAAGGCCCAATTGCGTTTTTTAATTCTTATTTAACCGACAGGATACAAATCACCAGAAATGGCGACTCTATGTCATCTCCGTGTTCTCCACACCTCGGTACACCACAAGGAACCAGCCTTTCACCAACACTATTCCTAATATTTATTAACTCTCTTCTAAAGGCTAGTGAACTGAAGGCTATTGCTTTTGCTGACGACATCACTTTTCTTTGTCCACTTTCTTTACAAAATCTAACTAGCGATGTTGAGTATACAAATGGCCAACTTAAACTTATCTCAAATTGGTATTCAAAACACAGACTGTCTTTAAACATAAATAAAACAAAAATGTTAATCTTTACTCCATGGCAAAGATCAATAAACCCACAAATAGAAATTAGATTCGATAATACTAATATAAAACAAGCATTCGAATACAAATGCTTGGGTGTAACCCTTGATCCCTCACTGACGTACAGAAATCACATAAATACCTTAAGTACCAAACTCGAACAGATTGTGCCTCAATTAAGTAAATTAAGCAATGTTGGCGTATCCCCTGATGTGATGTTGATTGTATATAAATCATTATTCCTCTGTTATATAACATATTGCTTGCCACTGTTTGGGTCAACGCTTTCAACACTTACACATAAACTACAGGTTGCACAAAATAACGCGTTAAGAGCCATTTTTGGCTACAGAAGGGATGAAAGTGTATTTCATCTTTATGCTATTCACAAACTGCTTAATATAGCATCACTTTACAAATTTGAATTAGGCATTCTTGCGTTTAAAAACTTCCGTGGCATGTTGCCTCCAGATTTATCTTTTTATTTTACATTCAACACCAACAGAAATCGCAACAGCCCACCTCTTAGAATACCCAATACTTATCGTAACTATAGACTTAAATCGCCTGATATGGCCATGGCCAAATTATGGAACACACTCGATAATGAATTACGGGAATGTACATCACTTAAGTTATTCAAGGAAAGATGGCACCAAAAATTACACAATGAGCAATGCTTTGATCGATAAGACTCTTCAATGATATGCAGGTCATTATTATTATTATTATTATTATTATTATTATTATTATTATTATTATTATTATATTTTTTTTATATACAGACTAAACTGATTACCAAATAGTACTAATGACATATAGATAACTGGAATGACAAGTAAAACAATGTATGAAACACGGATGTTCTGTAAGGAACGTGTGTTTGAAACTAATAAAACTGAACTGAACTGAACTGAACAAAGCCGAAGGGCCATCGCAAAGACCCCGGTTACAGAGAGCCGATGCACTGGCGGGACTTTGAAAACAAAGATGGAACCGGGGTAAACAATTCGATGTCGTGCTGCCGTTACTGTTGTGTCTGTCCTAGGGACAAGATACGCCCTCTAAATGTCAGATGATTCCTAACAATGTTTTTGAACTTTATATAGTTAAGCTTGTTGCCAGAAATCCTTTTAAATCAAAATTATGGGAAGGATGGAGGAAGGCTATCCTGATAGTTTAGGAAATACAATTGACGTACCCTGCAACCTGAATAAACGATTCTAACAGAAGATATGCAAAGTACCATAATCAAATTAACGAATATGTCCAAAATTAAACTAGCATAACGGAAGCCATTTTCATTAACTATTATAGCACACGCCATGCGAGATGCATATCTAGCACCATAGCAAGCGACGAATACAGCATTAGTTTTTTGCATACATTATAAAATAATTTTAACGAGGTTAATGATTCGTACCAGTTTAATGGCCCGGCTTGCTAGTTATTCTAGTGGTTTCACCGGCCGCACTCTAATCTGTGCGCAAACTGTTGGGCTAGACAACCCAGAAAGCAAAATGATGTATTCTACAGAGTGGTTCCATCTTCTGACAGAAATCGTAAGATATACCCGCCTTTTTCGCCCTGATCAGCCAGCTTGGTTAGTGTCAATCGACTGCACGAACAAACACAAGTGTTGCGAAGTGAAATATTGAGCGTCAAACATTTTCGATCTAACGCTGTTGCTCTATATGCAGGATGCATCTCGAAAACCGAGGCGGCTGCAAGGAAAATTCGACAGGTCCGAAGCTCGTTGCAATGCACTCGAAGCACAGCTAGGAGCACGGAAGGTCATTGTGGCTAGAAGTAGGGTGGAAGTTGAAGGAGTGTTAGGCGGGCGGCACACAGTTAAGAATTAACCAAAGGCACCCACGACCAGACCCAACATATCGTGCGTGATAAATAGCTAGTTCGAAGTAAATTCTTAGAGCTGGTTAGAGTAGGGGCATTTGGAGAGTTCTTCTCATTCATTCTCAACCAACCAATGAGAGGGCGAGATCTCAAGACGCCATGTTCAAGCGAAACTCCAACCAGCATTACAGCTGGTTGGATTACCATCGAAACAAACAGAAACTGATATAACTTCTAGCCAATTTTGGAGCGTAGTCTGGCATATCTTGGGTCGCCAGCACGTCGCGGTGTCTCGTAAACAAACAAAAAGACCGAAAAGGGCTCAACACTATTTTCTTCTCGGTGGTGTTACGCGCCAAACGTACATCCGTGTGTTCTTGTTTATTCAAACCTTAAATTCCCCGCGATGGAGTTCCCGTCATATTGGGCTCTACATCCTTGACTGACTCAGCGTAACATCTACGTTACATTTGGTGGAGATGCGTCGTTACAATATGTGTTGTGATAACAAATACCTACAAACATCTGACAGGTTTATCAGTGGGTATAAAACCAGTACACCCGAACAAGAAGTTGCTCGGGGGCACTTGTTGCGTACCCGTTGTAGGAAGACGACTCTCTGTTTGCGAAAACAGCCCGAGTGTGTTTAGAATTGCGTACCCCGGCGACGACGGCTGAAGATACTGCTAAACTGGCAGACCTGTTCTGGCCTCTGGGCTCCCTTCGGTATGTTCCTCCATCTTCTGAGATGATGACTTCCCTCAGAGTATTGAGGGGTCTGCTGGTCGTGCGTGGACACAGACTGACTCAGAAGGACTTGCCGGCCTCGCTGGTCAATTCTTTTCTTTACCACAGTTTTTTACACAGCCCCTAGATACGGTGGCAGTCTTGCATGACACAAACATCTAGCAGTCTCTAGCTGGAATCCAGGGCAACGATGGCGAGGAACTCTCCCTCGTGGCCTGTCGTCACGAGATGATCTTATAGAGCTTAAGATATGCAGCAAGCGAGTGGGCTGCAAGTTTATGCGAGTGCAAGATGAGGAAGGTTTCAAAGAAGTATTATCCAGATCATAAAAGAAGATTTTGAGGAAGAGAGGTCCGGTGTCCTCTCCATCGGGACACCAGCCCCAGAAGCCTCCACTCACAACGGTGTTTAGTGTGATTCAGGTCAATTGCAACTGCAGCAGGACGGATGATATTGCCCTCCTGAAGGACATTGCCTCCAATAGGAGGACGGGGCTGATCCTGCTTAGCGAACCTAACGTTGCAGCCGTTATCAGCAAAGACTTATTATGCGATAACAAAAGAGACACTTGCGTTGTAAATAGATTAAACAGATCTGCAAGGTGTGGTAAGGGCATAGGGGAATAGAAGACATCTACGAGTCTACAAGGGACGCTGGGACTTTGCCCACATACATCACGGGAGACTTTAGCGCCGCGTCGGCAGCATGGGGCTCAAGAGGCACTAATTGGAGAGGCCAAGTGATGGAAGAATGGCTAGCTGCACACAATCTGGGCACAGTACATTACGGGGATACGCTAACCTTCCATAGGCACACGAGTACATCCTACGTCGACCTTACGATATAAGACGGTTATAAACAGAATCCAAAATTGGGAAGTATTGGAGAAAGTAGAAAACATGAGTGGCCACTACTGCATACAAGGTCGAAGCACTAACTCCAAGACTGGGACGCCCACCGCAATGATTTGTCAGAACACTAAACTTAAAATTTATGGGCAGCAAGAAGTCGGCCGCCGCCGACATTAGACATACGCTCAAAACAAAATGGCTACTTGAGACCCCAGAAGAGCTACAAGCCTTATGTTACACATGCTGTAAACCGGACCAGAGACTTCGAAAAAGGGGCCTTGTCTAGGCCTCAATACTGGTGGAATACGGGGATTGCCGACGCGCGGGCTGATTGGTTCAAGGCACGACGCCATCTGAAAAAAAACGCAATTAGATCTGAACTTCCGGACGTAGTCACAGCGGCACTTTTGGAGAACAAAGGATGCAGGACAGACCTCAAAAGGGAAATCAGCAAGACCAAGGCAAAATGCGGGAGAACCAGGAGGACAGGTAGGAGTCGATACGGCAACTCTTTCCGTCTCTCCCGGACTACGACAGAGCTGCCATTGAGGCACTAGAATTACCCTTAGAAGACATACCATTAAAAACAATCGTCAAAATTCTGGCAGCCGCGGAGAGAATCAAAGTGGACTCTCACGGTTGCCAACGTCGTCAATGCATGGACAAAGGCTGAGATTGTTTTGAAACCCAAGGGAAGCGGCTCCTACAACGCAGATCCGTCCTTACGGATATATACAAGGTAACATTGAAAACCGAAGCAATTCGCTCGACCTCGGTCAAGCCTAGAGACCTGTTTTTGACTGTCTTGCTGGACGTCAATAACGCTTTTAGCAATCTTCTGTGGAAAACCTTTATTGGCGCGCTCAGACGAAAGAAGGTTCTACCATATCTAATCAGGCCAATCTCAGATTACCTGGATTGCTGTTGCGCCTCTAGCGGTCTAATAATGAAAATACTTGCGCGCGGGTGTATAATCCTGGGTAGTCTTGCTTGCCAGTGACGCCTGGAGCGCAGTCCCCGATTCGGTAAGACTGACTCGCTACCCGTGACCGCAACGAATGGCAGTTAAACACCAAGTGCCCAGTCACGCGTGTACTGGTGCAGCCACAGGAGTCACGTAGCGCGTGCTCCCCGGCAAGCAACCCGGGTAATTCAAGTTTAATATTCTTATTCAATATTCATTTCTATCGCACTTCAGTTACACATGTACATAATACTTATCTAAATATATTAATGTTTATACAGTTTATACGACTAGAAATATCAAAAATATTATTAACTGCACATTTTTGGTTGGAGGTGTGCGTGTCGCCTGTGACGGTCCTTACGGTCTAGGTGAAAATTGAAAGGCAGACGTCTTGTGCGACGCCACTCGCTGTGCGAACGTCGACAATAACGTTACGATTGCCGCGCAGTGCGGTGCGAGCGCAAGGAGTACCCAATGACTGCGGGAGTTCTATAGGGATCCATACTGGGACTGCTTCTCTGGAACCTGGCATACGATGAAGTGCTCAGGTCCAAAACCCTTCCTCCGGAAACGAACTTATTGCGCACGCTGATGACCCCAGGGTTACAGGAAGGGCCAGAGTCGCACCTGAATTAGGGCTTCGGGCAAATGAAGCACTTACCGAGATTTCTTTCTGGATAGAAACTAACGGCTTAACGCTAGCCCCAATCAAAAGCGAAACTATTCTTCTTATCGGCAGGAAAAAATGCCCACCAATTCGGCTACTGTAGGACGACGTCAAGATAAAGATTGTTATAACAGCAAAATACCTCGGAGTCCACCTAGGCCAAAGTATAACCGGTAACCCTCACATCAAACAAGCGGCAGCAAATGCGGCAATGACCGCGGCCAACATTGCCCGGCTGATGCCTAACATCCACGCGTCCAAGGAAGCAAAGTAAAGACTTATCAGGCTTTCAGTCGCAGAGTCCATTGTTTGGTATTCCAGCCTGGCCCACGCATGCAACTTTCACGCAGAGGAATCGGAACCTGCTTAGAAGAACGCAGCGTGCCTCTGTATTGAGTACTACGCAGGCTACAGAACGATTAGTACGCCGCATGCACTAGTGCTGGCGGGCACTGTCCCGTGGAACCTAAAAGCAGACGAGCGCAATCCACTGCTCGGAAACGAAAAAAGCCAGAAGAAAAACGCAAACCTGATGGCTGGCCAAGTATGATGGGATCCCAAGCGGAGAATCGGGGGCGTCTGTCAGGGATATTATCTCGTCAATTAAGAAATGGAACGAACGTCCTGGAGAAGAGCTCAGGTACTGCATGTCGCACTATAGTCCACGTACTAAATGACAGGACACGGCAATTTTCAGACGTATCTGCATAGAATACAAATGGAGCCTTCGGCGTCCTGCATCCACTGCAGGACGGGAGCCGATGACGACGTCTTCCACATTCTAGCCGTCTGTTAGGCATTGCAGGCGACTAGGGATACGCTGGCAGATGCATAAGTCAAGGGGGCACTCCGAGAGAGCATGCAAGGATTCCCAAGCTACATCTGCAGTTCGCGCGAAAACTGGGCAAAGGGGAAATTACTGCCGAAAGGAATACTGAAAGAGAAGACTACATTCGAAACAGAACAGTTTTGGCGACTTCCGGACAGCAGGAAGACGACACTGCTTACAGAAGACCGGGTTTGCAGGTTAATAGGCAAATTGTGTCTGATAAGGTGGGGAACCCGGGGATGACCACGGTCGCTTCATCCGAACGCTGACAGCCGGGTGGAGAACGATTTACAAGGTGTAGCCTCTTGGAGCATTAATCCCCTGACTAGTGCTAGAAGGATATAGTTGTATATAGCTACTTGTAGCCACCGATGCGGTTCTTATAGTGGCGATTGGCCCACGACAGGAGTGTACCTGTAAGCTTCCGGCTTAGCGCTTCATCCTGATCGCGGGCCCGAGGAGTGAAAGAAGTTACCCACGTACTTCAATTGCCAGAGACCCGGCCACAAAGCTATAGCCTGCACGGCATCCAGAGGGATCGCCTGATTCTGTCGTCGGCGCGGATCGCCGGAGCATTCGGCGGCTGTGTGTAAAACGAGACGACACATTGCGTCGTGGGTGAGTTCTCGGGCCACAGGGCCGATCGCATGGTGTATAGCCAAAAACGCGTTACAGCGTAGCCCAAAATTGACCCTCTACCAGGAACGCTCAAACCCGGTGAAGTGTCGCCTGAGTCAGATCGGGGTCAGCGACATTTTTGTTGTACTCTCGCACCAACGGATGACTGGCAAAGAGTAGAGAACGTCCCCAGGTTAACTTCCCTCTGAAGAGTTTTAGGTAGACCTCGATTAGTGCCGGGCGGCCTAGTACCTATGGGACGCACATACTACACCACAACTGTCCTCTGCCTCATATCAGAACCGACTATACACATCTTCTGTTCTACACCTAACATGCACACCAATAAAAAAAAGTGGTGTGGCCATTTGAGAGTTACGTGTAAGAAGTGACGCTCTCGCTCACCGATTAAAGTCACGTGGAAGGAAGCTTCGTGTGGGTGCATCTCTCACAGAACAACCCCTTTGTATGTTCTTGTTACTTCTTACCTATAAACCTCTGCAAGACCTGAAGGGTTACCTGTACCCGGCCACTATACGATGAATACAGGACTGGACAGTCCACAAGAACCAACTACGTTGCACATGGACTATCCTGGAGGCCAAAGTAAACACGGCATTTTATCGGGTAAACAGGTAGATATTCAATCACCCCCTGAATCACACAACACCGCCTAGCATACCAAGGCCCTGTACCAGACTAGTCACAGTCAGTGGAGCTCAGCGGACACGCCCTCACGCCGCCTCGTCGCTAAATACCTAGGAATGGACACGAAGTTGCTCGCCTGGACGACACATCAGACGGGTCACGCAAAATGCAGTATAAGTATCAGTAAACCTGGCCCGTATACTAGCCCGGATGGGACGCGCGTCGGGTGCCAAACGACGCCTACTGCCAGCTCTTGCACAAGAGATCGCGCTTTATGCCGCACCTGTGTTAACGGACTTGGCGCTCAGTCCATCACGCCCCGCTAGGCCTTGCGCAGCTTGACGGTGTGGCAATACGGGTTAGCCGGGCATACCGGATGGTCTCCACAGACGTCTTGCTAATTTTCGCATGCCTCCTCCTCCCATGAGACCTGTAAGCAAAAAAGACGAGCAATTAAGACTGACTACGAGACATAGTGGGCTGAGACCTGAGAGACAACACTCGATGCCTGGGCCGAAATATGGATCATCCCACCTGCCGGAAACACGATCGACGCATGGACGCTCTACCACCAAAGGCTCAGGGAACATTGACGTACTACGTTGCCAGGCGCTTAGCGGGCATGGCCAGTTCCACGTTCTATACATAATAATCTCATCGTATTTATTTCACTCATATTGAGTATGCATATAACATGAACAATTATACATATTATACAATTATACACTCAGCTCCTCGCGGCATGTTATACGAGAGAGGCAGAGCAGTGATCTCTTCGCAAGGGCCAGGCAGGCAGATGCATGAAACTTCGTACACGTCTGAGAGCACAGTCGACAGACGCACTCGGTGTACCCTTCGTGGAAGCTCGTGTTCGAACAAACCAGGTGATGATAGCCATGAACTATGTATCTGGTATAGACGTGGCGATTGTCACACGCAAGACCAGACCAGAGGTGAAAGGCCCTGTTCTATACATAATAAGGATCGGCCAAGCAGCAACCGAAATATATGTCTTCTGCGACGCCGAGGTACCCGATGATACTGCGCATACCACTGAGGCGTGTTTGACGTTGTCCGCGTGCCGGAACGCCTCACCGTTTACTCTACGAATATCTACCGCGCACATGATCGTTGCAGACATAGTCGATTCGACGACTATCAAAAGAGAGAAATACTTACACTCCCGCCGCCCGCGATTTTCGCGCGGACAAATCACGGGAGTGCCCGCCGCGCCCGAATAGACAGGCCGACAGACCCCCCACCCTTCCCCCCTATCGAGGGTATCTGTGGGGGTGCCACACTACTCCACCGTACCGATCAGATTTAATCACCTCGCGATTCCGCGTTACACCCCAGAATATACAATACCCCCCATTACAGGGTGCTCGACCACTCCAGGTCAGGGTTACATAGCAAAAACTACGCCAGACGGTCCTCTCGACCGGTGGTCTGCTTCATGTGGCGACTCGCTCTTCATTTTGCCTATTAAGCCAAGGCAGCAGGCGTCCCGAACGGTACCACCGAGTGTCACTCGGGGCATTAACCGTCCGGCCCGGGGGTCCTCGTGCAGGACGGTTCCCCCGTATTGGCAATAGCCTTAACAGCCCTCGAATGGGCCACGACAGGATGACAATATAAATTCGTTGACACCCAAATCTATCGTATGCCTTGCCCCCCGGTTAGTTGTTAAAACACGGGAGTGTCAGTTTTGGGAGTTTGTACCGTCTGACTAGCTTACATAGTGGCTCGTGAAGGTTCCCGCAGCGCGCGGAAGTCGCGCACCAGCAGACCAGGCCGGTAAGAGAGTCATAGATACTCCCGGGTGTGTCAGATCCTCAGCGCGAGAATTATCGCGACCGCACCGAAGGACATCAGTGTAATGTTTCTGCGACGAATGCGTTTAATTAGTAGATAGATAGCACTCGGAATACAGGTCTAACTGTACTAACTTTTTT
Organism: Dermanyssus gallinae; assembly: GCA_003439945.1. Lineage (NCBI taxonomy): Eukaryota > Metazoa > Arthropoda > Arachnida > Mesostigmata > Dermanyssidae > Dermanyssus > Dermanyssus gallinae. Next base: position 44,656 of record QVRM01004389.1, on the reverse strand, counting down.
TTATTGTTATAGAGTTTCTAGTTTGTTTATTTTTATTTAAATACAAATAAAGATGTTAACAAAAATTCGGATTCCTGCTCTGCAGCTTCTGTACGGCGCCCTAAGCAAGTGTCGTGAAACCAGTGTGTAAGGGCAGCCGTAAACAGAAGCTCACAGACAAACACGGTCGGCTTAACAGAAGTCGGACACGCGATGACACTTATTTTTTTTAATCTGGTTTACTCTTAGCCAATATTTTAGGTCCACGAAACCGCTTTCGCATTGCTGCCGCCAGACGGTTTTCAATAAATCCCACGATGCCACGGTGGACATCGAGCCCGTGCACCCATGCGTCTCCTCCGGTCGCAATGCGTACGCAAATGCATCACGCAGTGGCACTTCACGAGAAGCGAATAGAGCCTATTAAGGTGCACAACTGTTCGGCGTAGCACGCGACATCCATTCGGCTGCTGCCATTTCAACCAGTGATGTCAGTAAGACGTTCGCGTACGCGGAGGGAATATTTTTGACCGAGCTTAACGGCGGCAAACGTACTGCCTTTGTATGTGTTAAAAAAACCATAGAGGCATTTAAAGTGTTTAGTCTTATTCCCAACGCCAGCAATACCGGCTGGGCGTTGCGTTGTTCATATGTCTCAAAGAACTGCTGCTTGTATGCAGTACGTCACACGTGATGGAATACGACTTGCTTTGGCTCACCTACGGATACCTTGTTGGAACATCGCTGGGGAGCGAACGTAGGATGCAACGGGTTACCGCTCGAACTAGCCTTTAACTCTGCCGCCACTGCGGTGCTGGCAAGATCCGCACCATAAGATTGGCCTGACTCGGGAGCTGGGCGTGAGACCAAACGAACAGCGTTGCTGAATTGGTCGAGAAGGTCACTGCCGCATAGGCTTCATTATCAACGAGTGTTGAGGTGCTAGCTCAGTGAGTACCGACATCATAACGCGTTCCACACTTTGGAAACCTAGGATTATTTTAGGGGTTTGTGGGTTATCTTTGTGGTGACGACCAGCCAGATGCTGTCGATCATGTCTGTTGTTGAGGAATTGCGGTTATCACTAGCACCGCTTTGGCGAGGCCAAAACCACCAGACGAAGTTTGAATGGGATTCGAAGGCTGCTGTGCTGCGAGGGCATTTACTGTTCTTAATGCAGCAGTAGTTGATGGAATGACATTTGTTCTCGCTTTAGGCGAAAATCTTTCTCTTCGAGATTGCAGGTCTGATGGCCACTCTCTTCACTTTCCCGGAAAATGCTCCCGGTTTACCATGCCTACTGGCAGTAGCGATGTCTTCCAACGCACCCTTTCTACGCATGCCTTTCCCCCCTGGTCCCACTTGTTGACACTGAGCTGGTTGGCTCCATTGAAGCATCAGCGCTTGTTTCAAACACCGGTGGCTGTTTTCGGGTGCGCGATACCCTGGTCAGCTTCTAGACTGAATCAAAACACCAGGCACGAACCAAACTAGCACCAAACGCCAATTGATAGAAGTGAAAACACTACTCGCACTTCGATTGTAGACATTCGAATTATTATTGACTCGTCAATCGACATCGTCAATTATTTGACAAAACGTCTTCTTGTTCGATTGTCGTATTTTTTGGCTCTGCGGCGTGGCCAACCGCCCATCATCACCTAGCGGGCCGGGGGTGAAATCGACACGTTGGGTGAACCTGACCGTTGCGGGTCACCCTGCCTCGCTCAAGAGGACCGCCAGTGTTTAGACGTCATCGTAGATACCGGATTACGAGTACTTCGCGTATAACGCACATCTTCGCCAAAATTTGTTGTTTGTCAAGTAAGGCTGTTTAGAACCTGGTCACGATGGGACCGGCTACAAACGGGCTGTTGCAGCTGAATGCTAGTTGCCTGGTTCCCGCTTTTTACAGGAGACTGTCACAAGTACACTGAAGTACCGTAGAAAATAAATGCAGGCTATCGCCGAGCATTACAGGGGATTTTTCTATTCCGCTAATTATTTTTCGATTAGCGGGTGCTCCATGCTATCAGGAACCAACAAGACTGCTCAGGGAATAACCTTAATTGCCTTCGAGAGGGGCCGTACCTTAGTTTAGGGCGGCATTGTGATTGAGCCTCTGACAGCTTGGTTCGATCGGCAGCTGGCTATGCGCCTACCTGTGCTGAGTCATGACGAGAAACAAACGACCCACTCTAAACTTGATTGCACTATGCAGTGCTAACTACTTGGTAGCACTCCTTGCGGGTCGGCCGTTTGCCAAACTATGTAGTAGTTCTGATAAAGACGTACAACCAGGCCCTTGAACAGATATTAAACAGTAAATTTACCTACTTTTTTTATTTGTAGTACCGTTGTTTTGTATGTGACGGTTCGTCTGAGTCCGGCACCAGAGTTCCATGCAGCCCAAACTAGAATTGCTGGATTTAGTAGCCCCTTTTTGCTAATCTCACCACGGAGTAACTGCTGCTAGTCGATCGGTCTAGACCAACTGGTAGCATAACATTCGGTTTAACTTAAGAAAACAATCGATTAGTATTATTAGTCGCTGTGTTTTGCTCAGACGACACCAGGAGAATAGCCCCATGAAATTCGCTGCATGGGCTGGCTGCATAAGCTGTGTTGGCCGTATTGAAAATCTATCCGTGGCAAGAATGTTTAGTGCGAACACGTCATGTTGCCGATTGTAGACTGGAGTTCAGGTAAAGAGCTTGGCAACTACCATATAAGGAAGGAGGTATTAGCAGTTACGGTAGGCTCAATAGTAATAGGATGTCACGCAAAGTGTTAACCGGATATCATTCCGTATCCGTATCTTGGAAACGGGTGTGATTCGCTACCGAAGAGCCTTTTTTTACTCACGGTGGGTCGACAATTTAAAACAGAAGCGCTTAATACTGGTCAAAAATGACGGCCTCTTCGCTATGTGACCTCAACCGCGCCAGTTTTCGGAGTGAATATAAGGCAGTTATGACCAGTCATGGCAGGGTATATCGACGGCACGCTTAAATGCTAGCTGTGTAGACACATGCACCATTACCCGTCGTTCCTTGAAGGTGTTCTCCGCTCCCCTCTTGAATACAAGATTTTGTTCTTCATGCCTGATCAGCTTACTTGCACGCGCCTACGCAAATGATCTATTTTGTTCTACTACGCCGTCGATTCAATTGTGCTAACTGTAAATATCGCACCATTGTTGACAAGATTTGTTTCCTACACCATACTAAATCTGCTGACACTCGAATGCTGACGTACCGCAGCTTTACAGGCTCGAATCTTCTGGCAAACCTAATATAGGCGAGTGTTTTGGATCTATTCTATCGATGCCTACTCCTAGCAGAGGAAGCCAACAAATTGACGAAATTGGCAAAACTTCTGACCGTTGAGCGCGCTGCCAGAACAGAGCCAAGGTGTACATGCAACCCAAGAACAACAGCAACAACTTGTGTACTGGTACACTACAGCAACCCCGTACCTGCCGGAAAGATTCTGCCGAGTGCAAAGGCAGTTAAAGTATTTTGTCTACATGTCTGTGTATAAGTGCGGCCGGGGCAGAGGTGTCCGTTGTCAGTACTATTAGGTCCCAGTGTATTATTCAGCCAGCGTGCTCTGTGTCCTTTTGGTACCTCAGCCAAAACAAGGCTAGTTTAGAAGCGACAGGGTTGATTAGGGACCGCTCATGCACTCACTCCCTTAGTCATGGGGTGGTGTACGTCACCAAGCACATACACACATACGTATATGTGTGTGCTTGTTTACGTACACGCGACGTTAAGATCTTACTAATAGACTTGGCGGTGCTGAGGATAGGGGCTGATTTAATTAGCGCCAAGACCTAAAGCTTGTTTTGAGTTACTGTTAACCTGTATTGTACGTGTAGGCCGAGGCGGCGTGGTTTGGGAGATTAGTGCGCTAGTTATGGTTGTCGTCTACCGGAATATCGCCGGTTCAATCCTTGATGTTGATCGAATTTGCTTTGAGCGATGCTCATTGAGAATGACACATGACAACCACATACCGCTGAGAGTCAGCGGCTATACTGCTCACAATGACTGTTGGGAAAGCCTTAGATATGTTAATATGTCCGTCCCACGGTGCATTAAAGATATGTCGCACGGTGATTCCAAGCCCGTAAAAACAGAGGATAGTCTGGAATTTAAAAAAATCTCCTAAAAATGTTTAATATAAAGAAAAAAAAACGTGTGTACGTTGTTTCTGTATAGGTTCAAGCATTGTTTCCCTTTAGCGGTGCACTGTAACATAGCGTGACTCTCTAAGTTCCACATATGTTTATATTAGCGGAAATAAAACTTTGTTCCAACATTTGTTTTTAAAATTGCGGAAATAACACTGCGAGCACGTCCCAACCATGAAAATCTTATGTCTTCACTGGGTAAAGTACCTGCATCGGCACAGATTGCAACTTGCTTGCTTTATATATATATATATATATATATATATATATATATATATATGGGATATACTCTCTCATTACAGCGTTGTATTACCCGTTCAGCGACACTGAAGATCAAATTAGACTGTGATCTGCGAGACAGCTGTCTTCCGTTCACTTTTGTCTAACGTTTCTTGCCTATCAACATTAAGCAGTACTCAAACTACGAGACTTGAAGAGGCTGCGCCAGATGTCGCGTTCATTTATCATTTGCTCGGCTCATGTCAGTGGAACGGAGTAAGTCGCAGGCTATGATAAGCAGTAAAAACCCTAAACAGAACGACTTGGGGAGGTTTTGAGGTAGAAGAGCACAGCGAATTGGTCACACCTACGCACTGGATAAGAAAGCCGTCAGCTCTCATAATAGGAGTTGTGGGTTCGTTCCCGGCACGACGCAAACCTTTTTGCAACGATCTTTCTTGCAATTTCCAAAATTGGGTTAAGATTATAGGTTAGAGGAACACTACAGCCAAGAAAGCTTTCGCATTCTCCTGGTGCATGCTTTACAACTGTAATCGATCATCGACATTATGGGTGACTCCAATACAAGACGATGCTCTGCAGACAAAATAACGGCTTTCTGGACGGAATCCACATCTACTCTCTCTGAGAAGTAGTTCTGCTTGATTCTAGTTTGCACGTTGACACGTTGATTCTAGTTTGACAAATGTTCTGTAGATGTGTAGGCGACAGATCTGTGAGTTAGCGTGCACACTTTGATAATGAATTGGTCACCTAATTCACGCGACGCGTGCAAAAGTTTACTTTGTCGCGCACACCTAACGTGTCACAACGTGGCAGCGTCGAGGAATTCCGCAAAATACTTCAAAGATGTTGTGTCCTGTATCTTTCTCATCTTGTTCTTCTACTGTTGAAGTACATATATGTGTTCATCCAATTATCTACCTCCAACAGAGCATTAGGGTACCGGTTTAGCTCTGGACTACACAAACTTTAACTTTAACGGGCCGCACTGAAAAACGAACCATTTACCACATGCACAGTGTTGATGCACGTACTCGGCTCTCGTGGTGTGAACGTCGTCGCTGCTTTGAGGACAGGCACTGCTATTTCAATTGCCAGTAATACGGCTTCTAGAGCGTCACAGATGGGCTCTGCCTAAGCGCTGTGTGACTAGTAAAATTACTGTATGATGAAAGACGTCTGGGGGCGCTATAAAATCTATAATCAAACAAACATGAAGTCTTTTAAATTAAATTTCTTGCGATGAGAAAACTGCCCCAGCGTCTTTAACGTTTTAACGTTATGCCTTTGCATTTTTTAAATTTTAATAGTATGGGTGAAGTATGACACCGTGCTTTCCATTGAAGCATTTGTGTTTTTCTTTTGTTTATGTGTGTTTGAATTTCATTGGCAATTGCCGATTATAGTCGATTATAGTTCACAAAAGAAAACCAATTTGAGTGACAGATTCGGAATTTGAGCCTAGAACTTCCAGGCGTAAGGCAAAACTTTGTCCCAAATTGTGTTCGTATGCAATTCAATTTTGCTAACCACTGTTGTACAAAGGTATTATTTTGAGCTTATTTTAAGTGCTGTAGGTATGCCCTCCTAAATAAAATAAAAAAAACTTTGTTGTATCATCCTAGATCCAGAAATAGCTCTGTAGGTATAAAAAATCCAACAAAATGCTTAGCCGATACGGTCCAGTATGCCAGGTAATTACGGATGCGGATACTACGTCAGGACCAGGACCGCTGTCTGCCCGCAGATACGAAAATTTAAAGCAGAAAAGTAAAAGTAAAAACTAACACTACAACGATGTGTAATTATTCGAACTGAGGCAAGTCAAATTAGCCAAAAAAATTGCAACTATTAAGTTCGCTTCAAAAATGTACGTGTAAAATCAAGGCAAAATCTCTGGCTACAGCAATGACATACGCTGACAGATCAACGGTAAGACTCCATGTATGAGTAAGTATGTTTACAAATGTACATATATACATTTACATTACAAATGTAAATATAGGCGTTACACTTCAGTGTAAGCGTTCTAACCTTATACGCTGTGTCGATTCAAGTTTGTCGTGCGCCTGTCACAGACCGAAGCGCATTTATGAGCGGCTGCGAAAACTGGCCGACAGGCAATGTGCGGGAAGGTTAAAACTCTGCGACAGCTCGCCTAGTAAGGAGTGTTTGACGCCGAGGAGAAACACTGCAGCTTATGAAGCTTGCGCGCTGCTCGCCTGTTGCATGCTTTACGACTAAAGTCATTCGTATTCGCTGCTATACTCTCCCGTATCCTTCTGGAAGGATTTGCAGCGTGGAAACGCCACTTTTCGAGAGCGTAGGACAGACCACTCTCGGCCCGTCCTGGTTTTGAGTCTCGGCGCGCAAACTCGGCAGTAAAAAGGCGGCTGTCGTTCACGCTAGTAAAGCTGAGTGGCACAAATCTGAACAGCGGAGGGTTTCGCAAACGGCTTTCCTTGCTACAGAGTAGTACAGAGCAACGAGCAGCATAGTTAAGCCCCAGACCTTCTTAAAGGCGTTTTTTTTCACCATTGCATCTCTCTACTACCAGCGTCGTTTGTATTTATTTCAGGAGATGACGCCATGCGCTTCGGGAGATTTTCGTAGGTCAGGTTGATGCATGAGCAAACAGGTTCGATGTAGTTTGAATCTTAAATTCTAAAGTGTCTTGTTTTGCACCGTCCTGTTGCATAAATGACAACTATAGTCATTCGTATTTACTCCGATACTCTTCTGGAGGGATTAGCAGCAACGAAGAGTCAGTTCTAGAGCGACCTCTCGATCGCTCTCTCTCTCTCTATCCTTCTCTTTATATGTATATATTCGAGGCTCAAACGTAGTTAATTAAAGAACTGCCTAATGCAGCGTTTAAGTTTTCATTAAAAAAATACACAAACAAATAAAAACGTTCTAAGTCATTGCTGTCAGTTGTTAACAGTTATCATTTACCGCGACTTATGTTCGGCCTACGGTCACGGAGGCCATCACACAACTCATACATGTACAACAACAGCAACAACAAGACAACAACAGCAACAACAACGACAACAAGCAATTGACGGACCAAGACGAAGGCCGGGACAAGTGCCGAAAGCGTGGTGGAACAAAAAGCATAGGCTAACGTTCAAGGCAAAATATGTGCACTTGTAAACGTTAGTGGTCTAAAGATTCTTGTACTTGCTTTACAAAATATAGTATTTAGAATTCTTTTTAAGCTTTAGGCATGCCTTAGTGGGGAGTGGCAACTGTTGCCTGGTTGCCGTAATGGGCATACTTAACCAATTTAGTATACTCAGCATGCTTAACCATTACGACAAATACTTTCATTTCAAGAGGCAAGAGACAGGGTAACCTATTCAAGGTTTTTTAGATATGTACAGATTAGGAAGTATATCTAGGCTGTATGCATTTAGTTAAATGTCATTTATATAAGCGAAACTTGCATGTCAAAGTAAATACTAGTTTTTGCAGGTATGGCCTTCTTGCCCATTTGGGGTTCTACAGGGCTCCAGTCTAGGGCCTGTTTTAATCTGTATATTCATACTTGACACTAAAAACGTTATGCCACAAAACCATCGCTCCCAAATTATATGCTAACGAGCTCAGATTACATAGATATGTAAGAAAGGATGTGGCAAGATATACCTTACAGCGTGTCATTGCTTTTATACCAAACTAGTAGACCGTTAATGACATACATACATCAGCACCAAAATGTGAATCACCACGCCTCAAGAAAAAAATAGATATTTTGTAAATATTGTAGTCATTCCCGTGTACATAGCATGTAAGATCTTAAAGTCATGATGATGCCCTAACTGGATTTCAATGTACATATAACACAGATAATACAACTAGCTGGTGTCATGTATCACTCAGTGCAACACTAGTTAATTTACTTAGCTTGAAAAAACGATTTAAAGCTGCATAAACGCCTAGTCATACCAAAGAATACGATTTTATTAATTACTAAATCTGAGTTAACATGAGTGTTTAGTTAAAATTCTTACGACGTCTGACTCGAAGGTGCGATACTGAACGGTCAGCCTTACGCCTAGAACCCATTGTAGGTGTGCACACAAACGCGTATCTATTCGTATCCGAATGTATAATTGCATTCGGAATTTGAATCATATATTAAAATATTTTAGCGTGCGCGCTAATAACTTCAGAATGACCCCTGTAGACCGTATTCTCGTTGCATATTGCCAGATTAGATCGTGTAAGTAATGCATTCTCATAGCTTGTGGTCAGCAAGCCCGTAGTCGTAGAATGCACTGCTTGGCAGGGAAAAGGATTGTACCAGCCACATAATTGCTTCCGTAATTTTGGATGTTATGGGTTCTTAATAAATTGCTAGGTATTCGGTGCTACGGATAATATTGTCGAAAACTGAATGCAACAATTGGTGTATTTGTGTCCCTCTCCCTTTTAGCTTAATAAGGGCGAATGTTAACTGGATAAACGTGCTTTTTTTTGGTGAAAACACAAGCACACACAGCGGAAGACAGCGGCTTCATCGAGAATCTGGAAAATATCCGCAAAATTGCCGATACGCTGCCGATATATATATATATATATATATATATATATATATATATATATATATGTGGGGAAATGTTTAGCGGCAGCGATATTTAAACAGGAAAAAAAGCGTTGTGGCATTGCAGACTTTAGGCATCCGTCTTCATCTTTGACCGCTACAGACATTAGCAATCCGCGACTCAGCTTTAACCTATCTTTCTGCACATTGCACTCATCTATTTACAGGCCTTGTGCAAATGCATACACAATTCTAAAGGGGAGCGTCAAGACATTAAGGGCCTAGCCGCACTTTCGATCCCACTCTCACCTTCCTCGGTTCCTCGTCTTGACAACTCTTCCGAGTTCCTCACCGCGGGAAACTCTTCTACCTAACGGTTGGATCCTTGGCTATCTCGGGCGTCAAAGCTACGTCAAACAGGTTTGTGACCTTTTCCCACGCCTCTATCGAGGACTAGCTAACCATCTCCTTGCTGGGACAGCTCTTTAATGTCGTAAAGCTTGTGCTGCCCAAAACGGTTAGCAGTGTAGAGCACTGTGTTCCACGCTGTCCGTCTCCCCAGGCTCACATAGCACAGAGGTGTCACTGGTAGCCTTTTTTATCTTAACCATGTAGCTCTGGAACTAACCGCGGCCGGTCAGAGCCTGGGTTGTACAGTAGGTCACGACACGTGTCGGCATTCATACAACGTCTTGAGGTTCGAAATTAGACTCGCGGTTTAGCTTCCCCTCGTCACTCCGGGTGTACACTGAACCCATTTCTCCTGCCAGGCCGCCTTTGTGGCAGTCCTAATTCTGGCAAGATCCAAATTTGCCTCCAGAAAGATGTAAGGTTCTGTGGCGGCATTTTATCTAGGACCAAGAGGATCCATTCGGTATGCCCGGCTAACCTTAATTACTAATGTCCGTTGGGCCGGCCTTAGTACTCTTCTATTTTTCTCCGATTGATTCCGTGTCAAGGATCGCCCTGACGTACTTGCCCTCCTTCCTAATTTATATTTGGAGACCCGCCATTATAAGGCGAACTCTTTCGTACTCATTCGGCTCGTTAGATACAGTGCCTCCGTCTTGTCCGGTACGAGCGTCAGATGATTGCGGCTCATCCAGTCCTCTTAATCGATGCAACTTTGTTGGGCGTGTCCTGTAGAGCAGCTTTGATCCGCACCGTAGCCATCAAAGCCGGGGTATTTGGTTCGTTTTAGGTAGTTGTTGATGTCCAGTGTCCCGTCATCGGCCAAGTTTTAAAAGGCAGGTCCTAAAATCGAACCCTGTAAGAGCCCGGGAGTACTTTTGCTCTTCTGCAACTAGACTTCGTTCACCCAGGTAGGATAAGCTCATTCAGCAGAGGTACGTAGATATTCCCCTATCTCCTCATATATTCCCTTTTCCTTCTCCGCATAGTTTGCATTCACACTTGGTTGATAATTCATGTAACCTATTTCGTATACAGATCTTCATATCCTTGTATTGCAAACCCAGTATTGGAGTATCTGTTTCTATAGCATAAGTTCTTCCAGTAGTTTGTATTCATCGCCCTAGTCTCATGAAAACGCCAATCAACAGTCGCAACTTTAGACTCCCATTTGGCAAGATGATTCTCGAAGGCCTCCGTTCTCGGTAAAGCATAAGTTGCTCTGAAATCCCCCACAAAGAGTGGTGTCGAGGCCAACAGATAGAAAATCCGGTTGCGTTTAGTGCGGTGGACTACCAGCACTCATTTTGAAAACTGGCTGTAATTTAATAAAACATATAAGAGGATATTTCGCAGCAGTGTAAGGAAGGGAAATGCCCATAGGCCACACAAAATAATGTAATTTAATACGGCCCTAAAATCGACCTATAGAAGAAATAACTGCAGGGTAACGACTATATATATATATATACAGCTTACTACAAATGTCTGGTTAGCACACTAAAACGTTCGTTCGTATCTACCATCCCAGCACCGTCAACAACCACAACAATTATTGCAATAACAACGACGATAATAACAATCTTTATTTAGGACCGCTTTCTAAACATATCTCTACAAGATAAACCAATATAAATTATGGCTAAAATGAGCTAGATGGGATGCCGGTGGTTTTGTCGATTATGGCCGACCATTAGGCACTGCGTCTCGATACTCTGCAGCAAACCCATTTCGAGAGCCCATGGGAACCGGTGATCAACTAGACAAGCGTTTGGCAGCAAGGCTTCTCTTGCAAAGAAACCACCGGAGTATCGTTTGTGCGCATAGGCGTACATTTTTTGTTTGATTTTAATTTACATATTGTTGTTGCATACGTATTGCATAATGCTTAATTAAATTGCCATATTACTGCAACGACGTGTGAGAAAGAAGAATCTCTATGATCTGCCACACGTGGGCCACAATTGCGAATAAGTCGGTCGGGTCTCTTTGATCCACAATGCCGTTCTGTTGCCAATGCGAACAAAGGCACACAGTGGGTTAACTTTAAACTTGTTTTTTTTTTATTTAACATGCACGTTAGTCCATAAACCTTCTGTGGCTTTTCGATCGGACATTTCGAAAGGCAAAATGCCCTACATAGACTTTGCGTGTCCAGATCTAGGACGAAATTTAGCATAAAATGTTGGGATAATATGACGCTATAATTAAAGTTGAAAAGGCTCATATTTTACGATACGGACAATAAGTCGATAAAATGCAGCGTTTCTTTTTGCGCATTTTTTTTATATTTGCGCCTTTACACACTGCCTAAGCAGGTTTAGACGGGCACAAGGGCTTTGCCTTTTATTTAACCTGTGTAATCTTCGAAGTAGTTAGTTTATAGAGCTTGCAGTTCAAAACAAGTTCCCTTTATAAAACGTAGACGGCTTGACGTTACCCCACATATGTACATATGCACAAAAGGTTACACATATAGGTGTGTTCGATGATGGATATTCGCCTACATCCTGCACATTTGTATCGGTGCCCACGAGCCACAAGGAGGTAGAGGTTTAACCAACATATGTTCATCTGCTTATCTACTCGACACGCCGATACGGTGGTAGATACGTTAGATAATGCTCCAACAACTTCGCTAACTAACGCGGCTAAAGATTTGCCATAGTGCACGAGTAGAATACACAAAAGAAGAGGCGCTATTGTTCTACTCGCTAGGCTCTGCATAATCTTGTCAAAGTAAATTAAGCGCGTCGTATTAGCAAAATGGTCACACGGAGCGTGATGCGGCCTGCGGTGGACGGTCCATCTAGGTGCGGGTATGATAGTATGCTATATCGTGTTACTGCATACACCAAGGGGCACAACAATTTTTGTTTGTGCATAGTCTGAAATGGAAAGCATACCAAGTTGCACTACGGTTTCTGTTATAGCTTCACTATCCACCAGAGTTAAAAACTGGTCCATCTGTGAACTTTTGCTTTACTAAGTCCCAGTTTTTTTTCCCCACAATATATTGCACAGCTATATTTTACTTGAGTCAAGAACTGTTTCCGTTGGCTTTGCGAGATTATGTAAATGTTGGACTTCTTTGACCCTGGAAGACTAACTGGGATCGCCGTTATGATGAGCAAAGTAATTACTCCATTACCTGCAGGAGTTAGTTATGTAGATATGGCAGCGACCTATTGACTCTGTGAAGACATTCGAAGTTTCAGGACAATCCTAATTGTTGCTTCTACGAGAACGGACGTTTGTGGGAAAGGCTCGCATCAGAACGGGTCATTTAATACGCCCTCTTAAAATGCTAATCTTATTTTGGTTCAGTTTCATCTCAATTGTACATGCTGCCAAGTGACTGAATTGCGTATAACCTAAGCGATTTCTCCCCCTTTCTTCGTTGGATAGCCACATCTATTTCAGCTTTTCTATTTCTGCGTCTTTAATAGTCCAACAACGTCGGTCGACTTGAGCCGAAAGTTATGGCCAATAGATAAGACAGGATGCGGCCAGACAATTTGTTTAATGTCCCTCGGAAACTTTGGCCGCGAACTAGTCAGAATGAGCGTTTGTTGACGACGTCGATTTGCCCTCTACAGGCAAATCCTCCCCCCCCCCGCCACGCCACGCTTCTTCTCACGTGTCTGTATGGTTCGGTGGCGGTGATTTGGGGTGATTTCCAACAAAAAGGAATAGTGGAAATCTGAGGGAAGCCTTCCCTCGACCAAAGCTGCTGTGGATACTGCCGTCGTCATGCGATCAAGGCGTTGTTACTTCACCGTCGTTTCGCAGAAACTCTACCCCCGGGGATGAACGAGAACACCCCCGTTTATGCGTGCATCTAGCTATCTATGTGTCTAATTGCCCATTGGGGCTTGAATAGGTCATAGATATCATATCCTGTCGGATGAGCGCATTTTGGACCATTGGAGCGATAGCGAATTAAGCACGCCTGAAGGAAAGGCATGGGACAAAGATTGCACGCACATTTGCGGTGAACGCGGCTACTACGCGACCCACTGCATATATGGAATAGTTTCGTCTCGGCATCTTTAGACGTTTCTTGAGGTTTTAACTTAAACGGCTCGACTTGAGGTTCGTGTCTGATTGCATTCGTGTTTCTCTGTGTCCCTCATGGCTTTCTCTCTCTCTTTCTCCCCTTTCTTTTTTGCTAAGAATTTCGTATTATCTGGAATTTCAACCTAGCCGGTTGGTATCTGTACAAACCGATCAAGGGGCGAGATATAATCCTGATGTGTGCCCGTGACCTAAATATTTCCCGGGCTATTGCCCACTCTATTGGTCGTCCGATGGGTGTTTGACGTACTTTACTGTGAGAATAATCTAATGTTCAAATAAATTGCTCTAGAGGAGAGCTCTAGTGTGTGGTCAGTTACTTGTTACTTATAGGGTGTTAGATGTAAAGGCGACCACATTCTCCGACATCTTCCTCACAGTCTCCAACGCCTCCTTTCTATACGGTACAACAGAACAGATATTTGTGTCGACAATTGTCATCATCTAGTTCTGGGCCTGTTTTTCAATTAGGTAGCTGCTGTATGGTACAGACCTCAATGTCGTATAGTAGATTCGTAGTAGGTTCGAAAGCTGTTTAACAGGTATGTAATTTCGGTTCCCTTTAAATCGTCTTTTGTCGTATATGTAGAGAGAGAGAGAGAAACCTAATGACGCGGTGAAAGATATCAACGTCCTGAACGCTTCGATAAGAGTAACAACTTGAACGAACACTACCGCGTGTTACACCGGTAATTGTTGTTGGTGGACCGAACGCTAACATTGACATAGCAATTCGAGTCTGCAATCGCCTTAGCGTGGATCGGAACGCTAATGATGCAGTTCCAAGGGTCGCACACGCGTACACACGGAGTTCCAACCTTAGTTAATCCGATATATATATATATATATATATATATATATAAAACACAAACATTTTAAGTAATAGTAGCCGTAGCAATGGTCTCATTGGGTGTTTACTTATAAGTATATATTTTTCTTTCCAGAAATCAAACTGAACAAAAAGAATAAAAATTAAAACCTTCTACAATGTAATGCTGCATTCACAATATATTATATATGTGTGTGTTGTATACCAATATTACCAGATTAATCCATGAAGCATCCAACTAGTTTAGCCAATGAACCTAAATTCTACGTCTTAACGTTTAGTGTTCGAAAAGTCAATTTAGTACTGAATCTTCGCCGCTTCCAGGCGACGTGAACGCTAAATGGTGTTAATTTATTCTTCTATGCCAAATCCCCCTACAGCAGAAGCAGCGCATAGTAATGTTAAAGGAGAATTCTAGTGAGGTGTTAGCAGCTACTTCCCATGGCTACATTCGAGTACAGCGATAACAGAACGTTGAGGTTGGTCATCCGTATATTTTGCTTTACGTAGGTACGACGACTAGCAGTAGCTCAACAAGAAAAAACGGCCGTAGCCCAAGTATTAGGATTAGCAGGACCCCACGAACCCGGACCGACAGTACCCTAAAACCCTCAAATGTCCCAAATATTAGGATCTTAAGTAGCCCGAGTACTAGCAGCGGCAATTCCCCAAATACTCGACTGTCATGTACTCTGAGTTCTAGCAGCGGCACTTCCCCAAATACTCGACTGTCATGTACTCTGAGTTCTAGCAGCGGCGAGGACTTTCAGCGTAGGACTACCAAGTGTTACTATCTCGCCACTGTCATAAACAGAATCGCTAATACTCCTCATCTTCTGTTGCTGCTCGGTCATCTGAGACTGAAGGCCAGCAACAACGAGCCAGAGGTCCCAACCAACCACTAGCCCACCCTCCCTTTCTCCTCTCTCATTCCCTGTAGTTGTTGTTGTTGGTAAGCCCACCTTGTAGTAGTAGTAGTAGTTGTTCGAAGCTACAGCTCTCCGTTCGCGCCACCGCGACTTCCAGTTCTGGCTGCCCGGGGCTGGTGCAGTGCCTCCGAGCGCGACCACTGCCGAAGAGGTCTCGTAGTGGCTCTAGTTGACCGCACCGGGGGGCATCGGGAGGCGCCGGGGGCGCTGCTGCTGCTGCTGCTGCTGCCGCCGCCGCCGTCGCCGTCGCCGTCGCCGCCGCCGCTGCCGTTACTGTTGTTACCCTTTCTAAATTTCCCTCTCCCCGTGCGCCGCATCCTGCCGCATCCATTTCTTATCCAGGCGGCGAACGGCAGGCGGTAGTAGTAGGCGTTGCGTTGAGTTTGGAAGCTCGCATGCTTGCTGGCAGCCTGCAACGTCGCTGCTGAGCGCACGACGCACGTCTGTCTCCGGTCGCCGCACGTAGTCGAGGGCACATCTTGTCACGGTACGCCAACGCGCAACGGAGACTCAAGCAGACAGTGAGTCACTTCGAGAGCAGGCACGCGATATCGAGCAGCCTTGTGAACACCAACCTATACTTTTGCATATGCTGTGTCATCTATCAGTGAGTGAGTGAAAAGAAGAGAAAGAAGGGGGAAAAAAGATAGTGAAAAAATAAGTGGCCTTAGGAACTTATCACGCTCCCGTGATTGGCAGTAGCAACAAGTACTGCAGCGGCAACAAAAGCAACAACAAGTGCAGCCGCAACAACAACAGCTGCAGCAACAACAACAAGTGCAGCAGCAGCAACAACAACAACAACAAGTGCAGCTGCAGCAACAGCAACAGCTGCAACAACAACAACTGCAGCAACAATAACACGTGCAGCAACAGCAACCTTACCCGTCCGGATACAATTACTGCCGAAAGAGTGAGTGCCAAACGTGGCCAGGGTGCCGCGTGACGAAGCCCGGCAACGCACGTTGTTCGACCGATTAGAAATATACCTGTCTGGATACGTTGTATGTACAAAATTAAAACACACAAGGTGCTCGCATTTTTTATCTTGAAGACGCATATCTTGAAGGTTGCTTCTCACATTGTATCCCTACTCCACGTTTTGGTCTGTCCCTGCTTACCTTTTTCTTCGTCTGCCCATCAATATACTATTGCCCGTACGGGAGCTACTACAACTTCTACAACTGTTAAATACGAACACATTTAACGAAACTCGGCTTCGACTTGGTTCAGTAAAGCCGAGTTTCTTGGCAACCACCAACGGATTGAGATCAACACCCCTCAATGGGAGTGAAGTTTGTGAAAGCATGTAAAATTGGCCTGACGCCAGCAAAGTACGTGACAGCACACCCACATTGTGTGCTTAGATGGCATCTTAATACAATACAAAACAGCATAGTACCTATGCTTCGTCCTACTGATAAGGGCTCAGCGCCACGTGATCGATCGTGCCAAGTGACAGAAACGATTTACAGGCAGAATTGAAGCAATTGAGTCGTGCCAATCAAATATAGAGCGAACACAAATTAAAAGATTGGTGACTATTGCGCGCGGCACGCGTGGGGTTTCCACAGCCTTACAAAGACTCGTTGGCTGCAAATATTTGTTAAACTCAACAAATAGAGACTCAACTCAATCAATAGCAATTTGCTAATTTAATATCAAGTATCTCTTTTCTAACTTTCCAACATAAACTCTGTCCTATAAATTTTTCATTGGTTGTACGAAATTGTTTAAGACTTATTGCTTTCATATATGTTCTCTAACGAGAAGCACTTGTCGCTTGTCACAAGTTGGCCGGAATAGGATAAGATTGAAAACGCCTATATTTAACGAATCAAAAGTGGAAGAAGGTGAAACCGAAGCGAAACCGCCTTGTTGTGCGATTCTCTGGTTATACGTCTAACGAATATATTACTTGATTTTTCAAGGCTTGTAATTGCATTTTGGTGAAATAATGATTTGGTGTCTACGATTGTTTATTGTCTCATCAGAGAAGCGGTCAATAGGATTAGCGCTCAAAAGTTGCGATAGTGCCAGCGCGTCATTGTTCCATGTATGATAAACGGAAGTCCGATAGTGTAATGACTATATTTCCATCGATTATACCTGATGACATTCATGTTTGCATTCGTTTCATACCTTCTCATTCATACCTCCAAATGATTCTTGACCACTATAGAATTTTACATCTGTGCCTCAGTCATGTCCATAAGACTAACCTGCACTAACGTGCTGCTAGAAACTCTTCGACACGCTACTTTGGAAGACTTTTAAGCTAGTCAGTAATAGTGCACGCATGTCCCTGGCACATTGCCGATATGCGGGCAGAATTGCAGGCCATTTAAAAGCCTTCGGCCTGGCCAATGCCTGATGCGAATGTCTCGCCCGACTTGAGGACGTCGATATCAGACTTATCGAAGCAGGGTAGTACATGACCGTGTGGACATGGACATGTACTCATGTGTACAACATGCCGGGTTTTAACTCGTATATGCACGTAACTGCGTGTACGCTACATGCTGACGATACGCGACACTTTCTGGATAGAGAGTGTTGCCGTCTACAACAGCAGGCATCGCCTGCGAAGCCGATCAATATCACAACCGGTAGAGAAAAAAAGTTCTCCTCTCTCTAAGAAAATCTAGCAGCGTAGCCTCGCGCTCTTTTCGCTTCACATTTTGCTTTCTTTTCGGGGCACAATATGAAGGGAACGAAACTACGATAGCAGTGTTCAGATCGACGACTCATATTGAACGGACCAGCTGCCGAGTCCGAAATATGGAGGAGAAGAAATGATTACCGACCACGTGCCGTACGGCCTAATTAGCTAGGAACGACGCAGTCTACGATTGTTGGGATTGGTAGGAGGTACACTAGGAGTTTTACGACTAACTCGGAAATTCGTTCAGTATTCCGTACGCTGGTGTGTGCCGCAGTAAAGATTGCGGTACATTTAGGCTTTAGGCTGTGCCAATGTGAGTGCGCGAATAGAGGCCTGAGTAGTTAGACGCGACAGCCGGTACTCGTATGAGTCAATTACGGAGCCTGTACAGCTCAGTCGCTACGACGAGATCGTCTGTACGTCACGTACCGCCATTCCATGTGCCTATGCATGAGGCATTGCCGCGAGACGATTTCAGAAAAATATTCGCTCCGCTAGCTCAATACTCGGTCGGGCTGAACTACGATGTCAGTCAAGACAAGATCTTAATAAGTAATCTACGGTCTAGCTGGATGGCGTCGTACGTTGAATATACGCAAACGGCGCATAAATGCAACGTGTGGGATTTCTAGTTGCCAGTTTAAGTGATTTAAACATTTTGGAAATAATGTTGTCATTTTCTCTGTAAACAAATTTAAGCCAGACAACGCAGTTGAAGCATTTTATGCGCAGAAAGATAATTGCCGCTTTTTGACATGAGACATCTAAAAGCAAGACCTCGAAAAATGGGGTCTTAGAACCCTTCATTCGGGGAAGATTCAGGGTTAGGCAATCTACTACTGAAATAAACTTCTTTGTTGCGCTCAGGAGGTTTTTTAGTTAATATGGCTGTTTGTCGAATATATATATATATATATATATATATATATATATATATATATATATATAGCGCTTCTCAAGATATTGACGATAAAGGCATACAGTCCCCTGTACCGAATAAACGTCAAAGAGAGTTACCATCCTTAAAAATTTTACTCACCAGATTTCCTGCACACCGGCGTAAAATATATAGCTGAGTTGGACGTAATGAAACGCTGAAAGATGTACGCCAGTGTTGTTGTGTCACTATGCCAAAAAGCTCTCTCAGTGTCACCACGAAAACTTGTTTACTATGAACCACTTCTCTGCTACTAATCTACCAGATTTAGCTTAGTCAAACGTGTCTATTTAGATTCGTGTCGCATCTGATGTCGTTAACGTTGTAGATCCTAAATGTCGTTACGTGTTACACAAACGCACGCACCTCCAATCTATGCAACACGGTATTACGCAAGAAGAGCACAAAACTTGAGGACTTCGAAGTATTGGTTAGTACAGCCGATTACCAGAAAAGCAGGCTTATACATAAGCTCGTGCGACACGTTTGGTGACGAGACCGACCCTTTGAAAGCTCTATACAAGAAGCATCATGACAAATATACTGCACGATGTATATATATATATATATATATATATTGATGATACATTTGTATATATATATATATATATATATATATATATATTGATGATACATATGTATATATATATATATATATATATATATATATATTGATGATACGGCATACAGCCCATATATGGTTTTATTTAGACTGTGGAACAGCGAATATAGACACATTGCTCACGAAAAAGCGCGAGAGGAGACAGACACAGAGAAGGAGAGAACATTCACGAGACAAAGTCGTCAATTAAAAGCAGGACAGTCAAACATTGGAGAGGTGGCATCTCTGTGCCAGCTAGTAGTGTTCGGAAGCTCTACGTAGGGGCCTGATTGCCGTGCGGTTAACCAGAAACCGTTGGGGCACCCACTCATTAGGAGGCGCCCACCTGCATCGACGCTAATGAGCTTCACACGCGACAACATGCAACGCGCACGAAGGCGGCCACGCACATGCTGATGAAGATGCCTCCAGTATAACCACACGTAGTACAGGTAACTATAGTTGTAAAAATGTTAGCCATCTCTCGCGTGGCGGCCCTTGTTTGCAACAGTGCTTTTGCCAACAAGTTTTGGATGCGCATCAGACGCGAGCGGACCGATCTTGTTGCCAGTACTATTAATAATTTGAACGTTTTGCCCTGAGGCATCTCCCGTCCTCTAAGGCTAGTTGCCAACGTATGTTACGACTCTCTTGACGACGTTGTTTCTAACGCAGCCGCGACATTGTATATTTGGGTGCTAGGGTTGAAAGTTGTTGATGGAGGAGACTAACAGGACAGCCCGTCTGGTCGGCGTTCATCGTTCTTGAGAATGAGCTCAATATGTGTATGGAAATACATAGTTGCCCCGTTGATCGTAAGACTCATACGAAGGTATCGCTAATAGTTGCATGAACAAGCCAACCATACGTGCTTTGTTCACAGGTTAGCTGATATTTCCTATTGAGGGCTCCTATTGACTTACCGCAGTTGTCGGTGTGACCTCCCTCTATTCGGCGATTCCAAGTTTGAGGCTCACAAAGGCGCACAGAAACGTGTCGCCAAGTAACAAAAAACCACCGCAATAGAAGGCGACGGTTTACAGTAGAAAACTGAAAACAGCAAACAGCCTAACCCTCTTAGTGTTGTTCGCAGCTCAGGTAATCGAAAAGATCCTCATGTGCCGTTGTGGGCCGGACCACTGTTTTGGGCCGCTAGATTCTCTGGCGCCTGACCGGAAAGAAAAACATCAACTCGTTCAAGGGAGACTCTCGGGTTGCCTGGCCTACCAACTGGAAACAAGATGAAATTGGTTGACTTGTATAATGGCCATACGTTCACATAGGTGATGATCACAACCTCCGGGATTTTAAGCATTCTGCTTATCAAATCTTTGCGCTTGCTGTTTAGGGTTGTTAGGTCGTGTGCCCTTAGAAAGTGGGTATTTTAAAACCTACGTGAAAACACTTCGCATTTGCGTGGTTTGATTGTAAGGCCGCTCACTTCTTAAAATGCTCGGATATGTTCTACAGCTGAGAGTCAGCGGCCATGCTGTCACAATGACTGTTGGGGAAACCCTAAATATCTCAACATGTCCAACCCACGGTGCATTGAAGATATACCTCACGGCGAGTTCCAAGCTCGTAGGGGACGGAAGACGGTCTAGAATTAAAAATAACCTCCTTAATTTTTTTTTTATTCTAGTATATGTTGTACGTCCTCAGCTGTCTTCTTTTGGAAGGTACCCTTTAAAAAGCAGTTGTACTGGTACAACACATATAGAAAAGGCCAGTTATGTGATCCCGAGAAATATAAGGCTAGCTATAAGGATCATTATGTTATATCACGGTGGCGGATGGGTTAACGTCTAACGAAACATAAGGCAGGTGGTTCCGTGGAATGTTAGCTCTACTCAGTGGAAAATTTCGGTACGAATCTGTCGGCTATGTGTAAATGTGGTCCCTCTTCCAAAGTTGATTGCGTTTTAAAAGGATGTTTATCTTGTCGCGCTCAAAGTTACACTGTAAACAATCTCTTCGTGCATCGCATCGTTTGTATCTTTCCATTTTTGTAACTAACTGTGCAAATAACTAAAATGGACGTGCCGTTTCTTTTTATTGTTCTAATTGGGTAATTTACTACAATATATTTTGGCCAACGGGACAGCTCAAACACTCCGTTGAAGCATAGCATGGTTTCATAGGTGCCACCATATGATAACTGAAATGAGAGTTTGTAGATTCTGTACATGCAGGATGTTAGAATACCACGCCTCGCAATGCAGCACGTGTAAAATAACGGGGCGGTGGCTTAGGCGGCTAACGCACCGTTCGAAACGAGGCGTTGCCATGGCAACCACGGTTGGCAAAACATCGCTAGTTCGAGCCCTGGCCGTGCTGGTGCTATTTGTTGAACGTGGTTGTCATTGCCTTGCTGCTTCATACCTCTGCTGGAGAAAGCCTATATAATTCCAGTACGAGAACGCGATGACGATAGAGGCATTTAGACGATATCGTGCCACAGACAACTTAGCCCATTACGATCGTTTAAAATGTGGTTGTCAGAGCGTAAAAAAAAATCAGGCTAGGAAACACAGTCAGTCCTTGTCTAGGTCAGGAGGAACACACGCAAACTTTCAAATAAAAACATTTTTACACGCGCTAGGGTAAAGCTGTCCTTGGTGTTGCTAGGTTGGTTGGCTACCGAAATTCGCTGGCGTAAGTCAACAAAAGTACGGAAGCTTTCTACTTCAAGCATCCGCGTATACCTCAGTATCTCTGCAGGTCCACAACATCGGCGATCACATTCCCTTTGCTGAATGCCGTAGAAACAGAAGCTTAGCAGCCGGTGTGGACTTTAGGGGGTCCTGAATGTTACAGAACCTGCTGCCTGATGCACTGAGCTGCACACTCGGACGACTAGCTTACGCCATTTCTTAAATAGTTGATGTGCTCAGGTGTGGCGCTTCCTCATCATGCCTGTTATGAATCATTTTCGAGAACAGGATATTTGCACAAACAAGGAATCACGCAAAGTGACGACGGTTATGGTGATTTGCTTCGAGCCGTGAAGCCGCGGGCACCGTTCCACCAGACGAACCTGGCTTGTGGTCAGTCATGTGGTAGTGCCCCATAATGCCATATTGTTGAAGAAAGGCCTTCGCCAGGGCGATTCCCTGAAACCTCCACTTTTCTCTTTTTGTCTTAAGGAATTAGTGTATTCACTACGGTGTCCGCTTAAGATCGTGTGCCTAGATAATGGCGTTCTAGGTTAAGACCTCCAGATCATACTTGACGATATTCGCAAGATCATTGACCTTAGTGAGATTAGCGACCCCTTGCTGAGCGTAAGGTATATGTCACGTCCGATAGAGAAGTTGAGCCATAAGGTTTCAAATACCTTATTGGCCTACTTCCTGGATATCGCTTGATAGACAGGGTCGACCTGGATCTGCAGGATGTACCTTTGTTGAAGAACGACATTGTAAAAGCATTAGCTGACCAAAAAGACCCACTGCGACCGGTTTCTGCTTAGATCTTGCTTTTCTGTCTTAAGAGCGACGCACTAACTCAATGTTGCAACTTGTCCGCATCGTCGGAGTTTTTAGGGGCCATTTAATGGTCTAAATTTGAGGCTGACCTACGGTGCAAGGTAATACTCCCGGTGCCCTTAGGTGGCCTAGGCAAGTCGGGCGTGATCATCATGGCAGGACTCGAAATATGTCCTCATTGACCCAAGCCGCAGGTAGGGTTGGAACATTATTGGATTGTGATGGGTAGAAGCCGAATAGCGTTAAGCTTTAAAGGCTGACTGACAAATTGTCCTCTTCATTTGACTTCAACTCTTATGTTAAGCCTAATCAGGGCAGTTAGGTAACTCTTCTACAAAAAGCTATTTGCAAGCCCGACTAAGAGAGCCCCTTCTGTTGCTGACAAAGCCAGGCGTTAATCTGTTACTAGTCAAAAGACTGGAGCTTGGTTATATGTTCCCTTTCCGCTAAATGAGGACGCTAACACAACGCGAATTTGCGGAGGACTGTGACTTGGTGTTAACCGATGTTGTTGTGGTAATCATATGGACCGGCTGACCTATCATGCGCCCTAAGTGTAGGCTGACGAGCACGTCATTTTGCTTTAGATGACATCTTTAGTTATTGAGATCGCCCGGCTGTTCATAGGTACCCCGGACCTAGGCATTTTGGTTTCACTCTGATCCCATCTGTCATGCCGCCAGGTTGGCGGAGGCTAACAACTGCATTAATAATCCGGCGTTGATTATTTGCTTCAATCAGCTAGCACTAAAACTGATTCAGCAGGTGGCGGAGATAATTGTTCACCCCAAAAGTGCAAACATTTTTAATTTAAAGAAAAACAAATGACGTTATATTTATTTAGTGTGATTCATAATGTGCAGAGTAAAAGAGGGTTTCTTTGAAAGGATAAGCAACTTTGGCGCAAGCCATAAGCAAAAAGCGAGAAAGGATAGCAACTTTAATAAAAAGATACGGCTGCCTGATTTTATAGTTCTCGGTCATCTCCCAAGGGCGCTATTATCGAACACTGCAAAGTTGTATCGTGGAAAAATAGCTTCTGGATTGCGTGCTTCTCGACGGGTCAAGCATTTATTGCATGCAATAAAGCCATCTCATAAGCTGTTTCTCTCATCAGGCAAGTACGCTTAGTAAACTGTACAGCCAATTCTGTCTCGCCAAGGTAACTGGAGCCAATTAGATATATGTATCATCATCTATAACAGTAGGAGAAAGCACAAGTTGGCACTAAAAGCGCTCGATTCCTTACACATTGAGTATAGAGCACATTTTACAACATAAAATGCTTATGAAGTACAAATGATACTTGTTGGGAATACGGGTAAGCATGACGGCTAACCCAGCACACGATAGCTAACGATAGGTAGAAGTAAAACTGTATTGCGGACAACATTCCCAGTCCCAGGATAAACTTTATTTTGTTTAGTTCTATTCAATATCTGAATCCCGTAGATGTTTTTAATACATATTTTCGATTTTATGTATTTACCCTATTTCAGCTAAACGACATTTCAGTTTGCACGCACCCGGAAAATATTCTCTCCCCTTTTATCTGTTAGTGCGAAAAAAGGAGTTTGGCTTATCTGCTACCACATTTTATGCACATGTCGTCATAACTATAACGCACCAGCAGCAGCAGTAACAGCAACAATATGAGTTCGTTCTTTTTAGTTCCTTGCTTGCGCATCCTAACGCAAACTTCTGCCTGCGTTACCTCATGGCTATGATGAGGTCGGCACCTGAAGCACACCACAAAATAGGTGCTGATCAGCAATCGGGCGGGTCTAAGCGGATGGAACGCGCAGGACCAACTAAGTATAGGACTCGTGCAGCCATCGTGGCACGTTATTTGCTAACGCGTATACCGCTTCTGTTACTTGCTGAACTTGTCCTCACGTCCAACCGAACGATGGATAGCCTTCTTCATCTTCTCCTTTACCTTCGTCATCAATCACGCCCACCGATAGTAGCAGCAGCAGCAGGCTGCTCATAGCACGTGGCGAACCCAGGCCATGCTCATGGAGCCGCCATACCTTCTAGAACTTCTAGAGCGCCGTCTTTCCTTTGCGCGAGTGAGCATAGCTGTCTCCGGCCGGCGGTGTCTACCGTCCCTCCAACAGACAAGGCACAGCCATAATTGGTTGCTGTAAACACTCTGTTTGTGTTTAGATGCAGGCATGCGCGCATCTATTTATGTTCTCAGGGCTTCGCGTTGAACTGCTGGAACATCTAGAAAATGTTGCCCCCGGGTACAATAAGTAGATGCCACGCGGCCCTCATCGATTTTTCCACCTGTTGCTATTAGCACTTCTAATCAGCAGCCCTACTCTGACGTATTCGTTGACGACATGTGTATGGGCACAACCACGCATATATATGTTTTTTTTTCGTAAGGCTAATGTCCGTGTACGGTTTTTGTTTATGCCATGGCTGATGTTTAATCTACCTCGGCATTTACCTTGTCTAAATTGGAAACCATGCAAACCAATTTAAGAGTGGCCGGTCTGAGTCTCGAACCCAAGCTTTCCGAATGCAAGCCAAGGGCTTTGCCACCAAGCCATCATGTTCTCTTATATATATATATATATATATATATATATATATATATATATATAAGTAAGTATGTGTTAGTCTTCATGCACTCAGACACTTGTAGTCCTAGTTGTTTTGTCGAACGGAGAAGCGGTCCGCATGCATATCGGTCGAACGGAACACTGGCGGCCAATTTCTTCTCTGGAAATGTTTGCCACGTTTTGGATGATATATGGGCCGGCGCGACGCCGACACGCTCTGAACGATGCTAGCGGCGGTCGCGTATGGGAGCGGGGCCTGCTGCACGTTGAACGTGCGTGTGGCTGAGTTTCCCCGTATGCGTTGCCACCGCTAGAGCTTAGTGAGGGCCGCACGATCACCGGAGCCCCGATGACCGCTTTATCGCTTGGGTGCGCCGCCGAGAAGAGACGATGTCCGATGGACGCGGACAGAAGGGCGGACTAATTACCAACCGGCAACCGGCTTGCATAAGTCAGAAAGAGCGAATTGTTCCAACCCGGCCGTGACTAGCCGCAGTCAGCTGCCCAGCCGCCTTAACAATTGCCGCTGGACGGCGTTTTACATCGCTTTCCCTTTAGGGTTTTTTCTAAGGATCTATCTGGTAGGCATCTAACTATCTCTCTCTCTGCCTGCCTCTGTTTGCCTGTCTATGTCTTTCTCCCGCACTCTGTCTGTGCCTCCCTATCTCCATACTGCAAGTTCATTTTGCGGGAGCTTTCTCCGTAATGCGTCGGACACTCCAGTTGTCTTCCGTGGTCTCCGGTGCCAGCTTGCTGCTGCAAAACGTCCCGTCGCACGTAGATCCGCTCGCCTTGTGGAACATGCTTTGGCCTGAACTTGTTGTTGTTGTTGTTGCTGCTGGTTAATAACTTCTCCGCACGCCGCCGTTGCTGCTGCCATGATCATCACAGCGACAATCAGTACACCTCGTTGTGCTCTGACCCGAAAAAGACTAGCAATCTCACCACGCGAAGAAAAGAACAAATAAGCGTGAGAACGCGGAGTCATACGTCTGCGTACAACCGACCATTTCGGCACAAGGCCAGAGTAAAGACATCGCACTTTCCCTTTTCTTCCAAGGGTGTACATCTTATCCTTTGAAGTGATTATAATAAATTGTTGAGGTTGCCCGCCACGAAGATAGCTATAATCACACAAACTATCACTATTTATATCCCCACATATCACTATTATTATCATCCCAAATGTCAACAGTCTGCAACAAGCCACGGGCGTGGCTTGTTGGATAATTCCGCCCTGGAGCTAAGAGCGTGGGCCTACGCAAGGCGACACAGTATATCAGAGGCACAACTTTAAACATGATCATTTTCGTCCTGTTAGCTCATTACAGTTACTCGCATTGTACGGCGTGTGAGAAAATGGCGTGTGAGACTCAGTAATTATGAGAACTGTGTGAGTTCAGCAGGAGAATCCAAGAGCTGCAAGTCAGAGCAATTTTTCAATTAGTAGTACCAGGGAATCAATATAGATCTTGCAGTACCAACACAGTAAATCGGGGTTAACCTTCGGACGGACAAGGACCACAACTATAAATGACATCGTGAATACGCAACAAATAGAGCAAATGAAGTAGTACTTATACCCGTGTATACCGGTCATTTTAAAGCATGCTGTAGCACCCCGGTTAATGAAACAACGTGCGTTGTTTCATTAACTTGAATGGGAGTAACAACGAGCAGCAAACAGCAGGAACTGACAAGCCTATTGTTTACAGAGCAGTATATTATATAATCAGTTACACTATTTAAGTAGTATCTGTTCTATCTACAGGTCGGAGCTGCTTTATAATTATTTAAGTTGCGCACACAAAAAAACTTGTTATCAACGTTTCTTCTATGGACAATGGCGAACTCTAGTTTTTGCTGGTTGGTACATGGATTTGCTCACGTTGCGGTACTACTGTAGACTCAAACTGGCAAAGCAAAACCTTACACAAACGCACATGTAGAACCCACCAGCAAAATTAATTTACTAAGCGCTTCTCCTGCACCGCCACGTACAAACAACACAATACAGTGTCATGCGTGGTTGGTAAAGTCCTCCAACAAAGAAGAGGCGTTTTGTGCAAAGTCTATACGGTTCTCAACGACCCAACGCTCGGCGAGCCCATGCGGTCCGCAATACTGCTCTCGGCTTCGCATGTGCATTTGTAGTCTGCAAGCCCACAACATAGAATAATACACAACATAAACGCACAACGTAAAAACTGCGCAAACACTATGATAATCATACTAAAGTTCGTTTTGGTTGTGGGTTGTGGCGCCGTGTGCGGCGAAGGTAGTAAGATCAACGGAAACCGATATTGCCGGTCTCCTTGCCCGGCATGCCTGAGGCCTGAGGTGCCTAGTTTTCAGAACGTCGGGCTTTGACGCGGCCTCCAGTCTGATCGTCAGGCGCCTTGTTCTCGAGCGAAGACGATGACGCCGACGACGACCACGCCTTCGCCTCGTTCTTGAACAGCACGATGCTCGGCCAGGCAAACGGCGGCAGCTGTAACGTTGTCGAGTGCCAACGTGGCCAAATCTGCCATGCCATCTCTGCAGCTCTTCTGAGCCAACATTTATTCGTAGTACGAACTCCTTGAAGCAGAGCTAGTAGCTGCAGTAGGCTGTACAAGTAATGGATGTGGTAGGCGAATCAGTAACAGTAAGGTGGCATGTAGCGTTGGCAAGAGATAGAATATGCTTTCTGTATGCTTGTATTGCCAGGGGGTAGCGGAAACATGCGAAAAAAACCGGCACGCAATGACCGGCGGTTAGAGGACAAACGGCCATGCATAGGGAATGTTCCGTCTCGTCACCCGTAACAAGTTCTACCAATGGATATTTGATGTCGCCGCACCCCCCCCCCCCCCCCGCCCCCCCCTCCTTCTTACAACGTTAGAAAGTGCCGGTCCGGGGGACGCAGCGTGCTGGGCGAGCATCATACTGATCGTCTTGACGAGTTGGCTAGCCAATCCATACCGCCTGTTCGTGTCCATGCGGTTTGATGTCCAGTGCGCCGAGTAGATAGATGTACAGGCAATGCATACCCGCAACCGGGCCAGACTGCAAGCGCGGTTCTGGGAGAGGCGTATTTGGATCGCGGCAAATGTATATATATATATATATATATATACATTTTTTTAAAGTGTGTTCTAATTACAATACCGTATGTGTATTACCACATTATAGTGTATGTACAATCCATTCGCGTGTATGCAGATGTTATTATGCCTACATAAACCTATTTGCACATGTGTATATACTATACATACGTATGCTGTAGTATATCTATGTTATGAAACGTGAAAGCTGAAAATCTGCGACATTAAGGATTTCGGTCTTTGTAAACTTTTCTCGATGCGACCCCTTTCTTTGCGCTGGCCAATTCATATAATTTTCTCCCAAAATGCCGACATGCATAGCTTTCTGAATCAGATATTAAAAATGCATTCTCTCGCAAGCTCAAAGCAATTGTCGGTTAGCCATATCGGCTCAAGTAAGTAACAAGTATCGACTTGTTGTTACTTTTAACCCAACATGTTTATTTTTATTTCGTTGAAACAATTGCTTACTTGAACGAATCATAAAGTTCTATCAATAACCATGCTAAATGTAAACAATCTGCACATGACACACATATATATATATATATATATATATATATATATATATATATATATATATAGAGCAAATATTGTGATAATTTAACAATCATTTACAATACATTTGCACACTCAGCAAAGCTTGCCTTTATATATATATATATATATATATAAAAGAGTTAAAGAATGACTAGTTGGTAAGTCTCTCGTGTCGTAGATGATCTAGCCAGTTGCCCGCTGTTACCGGTGACGTATGTTGGTCGGTCGGTTGGTGGGCAGACTGCTTGGTCATATCGGAGATTCATTGTGTCTACGTGGCTTGGCTGGTGAGTGCGGGTAGACCTGGCCCCAGCCAGGTGTTGGCCGCCAGGTGTTGGCCAGCAGTCTAGGGAGCAAACTGTCCAGGGTAGTGGTTGGCGTAGTACAAAGGCCTTGCTCTGATTGCAGCAATTGCAAACCACGGCGAGAATGGCGACGATTTCTGGGCCGTCCTAATGCTACCGAAGCAGCATCGCCATCAACAGCCGCAGCAGCAACAGCGGCAACGGCCTGAGCAGCTGCAACGAAACCCAACTACAAGGAACCTCTACCTACCTAACTACCGCAGCTAGCGAACACAGTGTACATGCAGCGAACGACAAACTAGCAGAAAAGCAAAAATGAGCGAATGCAAAAATAGCAACAAAAACAAAACCACCCCTCTCCCCCATCAGCACCATTATCACCATCATGACAGCAACATCGGACACAGCAGCAGATGGAAACATCTGATTACACCCGAGCTTCGGTGGCGGGATGGCTTAAGTCTGCGCCTCGCAACCGGAGGAGACACTAGATAGGTGCGGCGCAGGGTTCGAGCCCCACCGTTGCCCCCATCTTTGTATTTATGGGGCATGTCCGTCTATGAAGCAATGTGAAAAACAGTTCCGTGGACGTAAAATCTTGGCTGAGAGTCAGCCCGAAAACTTTACACCCGAGCTTGCCTGCATCTCAGTGTCTAACCGGCAATGTTAGTTAAATGTTTGTTTGCTATTTTTGTTGTTATTGTTGCTATCTTAGTTATTCTAGTTGATGTGGTTTTTAGTGCTCGACTACTGAAAGCAGTTAGCGTGAGGAGGGGGGGGGGTTATCTATAGTCGACAAACAACAGCAATTGCACAGTACACCGTGGCCAATTGAGAGGCTACTGTGACGCCAACAGCAAGCTCTCGTTCATTTGGAAGCTACCTACTTTGGAGGACCGAGTTGACGAGGGTGAAGAGAGCAGAGTTAGCGGCACAGGACATGGAGAAGACGACCCGAAAGAAGGGCCTGCTGGAAGGGCGGGCTTCACGCGTCCCTGGGGGACCCGGGAAAGAGGATCAGAATTGCCGAGTCACAGGTCAGGAGACATATAGCAATCGAGTAAGGGAGAGGAGACTCGGGAGGGATCGTTTCCCTATCGTGCTGGTCTTTGGCCTTCTGCTTCGATCTGGCTAGGTCGAACGCCTGGCCTTTAGCCGACCTGCCCTGCGGTTGTCCGAGCGTACCTGGCGCGCGCACCTGCGACGACAGAACCACCACACACGTCGGACGATCATCGACCTACCGCCGACAGGCTTGTGGCGTCAGTGGAAAATGGATGCTCGCCTGTACCCCCAGGGGGGCACCGTCCGCCGGTCGAATGACAGATACCCGGGGGAGAAACAAGGCACCCCGCACGACGGTAACGATGCCGATGACGTCGACGTGGCGCTAACAGCGGCGCTATAGGCGTGGATGGACGATATGGGGTGACCAGGATAGGATGGGGCACCATCAGTGTTCAGGTGTTTTCCACTTGACTCCGATCTCCGACAAAAAAAAAAATCTTTTCGGGGCTGACTCTCAGCCAAGAAGCCCGATCTCCGGCTGCCGCTGTTGCTGCTGCTGCTGGCTCCCGTCAAGGCTAACCGAGGTGACCGATAGACCTCGATCTGTTAGACTAAGCAGTATAAGCGGACAGATGACAAGCTATCCACGGATAGGCGGGCGAGTAAAATCTAACTTACAGTACGCGATACTACATAGCTGTAAGACAGCTTACAGTACGCGTAACTACAAAGCTGTTAGTAAATAATAACATTTTTTATTCTTATTATTACTTTTGTTCACAATCTACGGAAAAATTCTACATTTTAAGCATGCTAACTGGGATTACTACGTACGCAAAAAGTACATATACATACGTATGTATATGTATATATATATATATATATACATACATAGTCTATGTATGCATTTCCATCTAAAGTGTGCTGCTAGTAATAGTGCTCGTCGGCGACTAGCCGTCAGCGTAACAGTGGCATTGGGGCGCGGTACATATAGCATCAGGTAAGCGATGGCCACAAGACCGTCTAGGGCCGCTTACCTGGCCGTAACGCTGCCAATTGTTGTTTCAGCACTGTGCGTCTATACTCATCGTATGTATGTATGTGTCTATGTATATATGTGCGTATCTGCGTACGCATGCGAGTAGATGTATTGGTATGTCGTTGTATGTGTGTGTGTGTGTGTGAGCGCACGTAATAAGCAAAACAGTTGGTTGCAGATCCAGAGTAAGCTTGTGGCTCGGAAACACTGTCTCCGTGAGCGAGACGACCTGCATGTATTCTGTCTGCCTGGTTCGCATCGCGAAATTATGAGTCCACGATGGTCCAGATCTCCATTTGAGCGTGTTACCAACTCACACTTGCCTAACCTAACGTACGCGAATGTCTACTGTAACAATCCGAATTGCCATGGCTGTTAAGCTGTTCGGCCGTGGGCGGAACGCAAAGCGAGTGCGGCAGAAAAATGCCGACGAGTTGCCGTTAAACATACGCATAGCTGAACCGCGTACTAGAGCCTGGGACGGCAATTTTGCTGAAAGCACAAAACAACAACAACGTCAACAACAACAACAACAGCAAGAAACCAGTTCAACAATAGCCGCCAAACACCACCTGCGGAGACAATAGTAAAAATAGAAACGGAAAACTATTCTCCAGAACCGCAGCATACCACAGCAGCCAGCAATAATGCCAACAAAAGGAACAATACTACTAACAATAACAACAGCGGCAGCAGCAGCAGCAACAACAACAACAACTGTAACAACAACGACAACAGCTGCGACAATAATGCCAAAACGTACGACCGCAAAACTGAGGCCGGTGGCAGCGATGGCAGTTAGCAACACTGTGCCACGTATTGCATTGTTTCGCCTCGCCGTTGCACTCCGTTTCGTTACGAAGCGGTCCCGGCCGACGGCCGGAGGTAGCGGACGTGAACTCAAACCGGCCGACGCAGCTCTGATTCTGCTGATTGAGTGTGCCGTCTCGTTCAGTGCGGACTTGTTCGCGTTCCCTCGACGCCCAGACAACCCAATGTAGCAACAACCAGACCGTTGCGGCAAACGGAATGCTTCAAATGCCAACCAAGGGGAGGCGGAGCGGGGCCGGTGGACGCCGACGGAGTGGCCAGCCAGCACCAAAGCAATAACAGCCGCAGCAATACACACACTCTACGAACCTAGTCGACAGACAACAACAGGTCGATTCGAATCTCCATCCACTGCAGCCGCTCCGAACGTTGTTTGCCCGTTTTGGCCAGGAAAAAACTTCGTATTTCGACGACCGCCGCCGTTGATGCCGTCGTCCGAGTGACCCAAACCTGGCCAAAACCTAGAAGCGGAGAGGTCCGTGGAGGTTGCAGAAACTGCGGCTGCCCGTTCATGAATCAGAGTCCGCAGGGGGGGGGGGGGGGGTGTATAACCGAACCTAGGAAGCTCTGAGCCAAGCCGAACGATAAACGTGATGTAGCACACTGCTAGAGCTGCCAGGACATACTGAATGGATGGAAGACCGACCTCTTGCAGGAAGGCAAGACCACCTGTCGCGACCGCAGCGCCCGAGCGCCGTCCACGGCGCAGCCCGATGGGGCGGCGAGAATCGTATCGCAAGCCAGCCATGCCAAGATGTATAATTACTGCACCAATAGCTAGATGTGTAAGCTATAATGTAGATATGCTGCAAAGAGTACAATTGTCAAGCTTGAACCAAATACACTGCTATTAGGACGGGACATATATATATATATATATATATATATATATACAATTATGTAACAAGCGGCTCTATTCGTAGGGAATAATATTCCGAGTAATTTTAAAGCCCAGCACGGCAACCTTCAGCAAATATAATGAATCGATCGTGAGGAGATTATGTGCCCCATAGAGATCACTGACGGAGTCTCTGCGTCGCCTGCCAAATACAGCTCTTAGAGCGTCGTTTTGTATTATACGCGCCCTACGAAGAACTAACTTGAACCCACTACCCCATATAAGGATACCGTAGAGGATAACTGGCAAAAACAGTGTTTTGTATACCATTATAAGGCCATCTATAGGTACTCCGATAAGCCGCATGCGAAAAAGCGTTGAGATTATGGCATAGCATTTGGGCCTGATATGGTCCAGATGGGCACGCCAACTCATGAACTCATGTAGTATAAGCCCGAGGCATTTTGCGGTGTCAGAAAAGACCAACTCACTCCCTGCTAGATAGAATTTTCTGTTAAGGTGCATCCTTAGCTGGGGGGCTCGGAATAAAATAACGTTTGTCTTGCTGGTATTAACAGCAAGACCAAATTTATTGAAGATTGAAATAACTGTTTCCGCTTGTGAGAGGAGGTGAGGCAACTCCGAATTGATTTCGGCAGCGTTGAGCCGAAAAAGTAACGTCGTGTCATCAGCAAAAGCGATCGGTTTGCCCAAGTTTTCTTTCTGGATATTCAAGAGGATAAAATTGATATGGATTAATAACAGCAGAGGTCCGAGCACTGAACCCTGGGGAGTACCGATATCTACCGGCCTCCATGCAGATTCAGCGAGCTGAAACCAGTTTCCCATTTGATGAGAATAAAAGAGGGTTAATTAAAGGTTGACTTAACGGCTGTACAGATTGTTTTCAGCTTGAGTTAGCTTGGCGATGCGCCCGCGCCAATATATTGTTAACAAACTTAAATCGGTAAACAGCCCGACGAACTATCAACTTTGGAGAGTGGCACCTCAGGATGGGAGCACGCGTCTACTGGCAGAGAGTTCGTTAAGAGTATTTTAATGTCATTTTTATATAAGTTGATATTTGACGCTTTTAAGCTAGGGCCAATGTAGTAAGTTAAAAAAAAACTTCTTTGATCTAAGGGTCACTGTAACTTCAAATGGTGAGTAGTGGTTTCCGTACCCATTTAGCAAGCCAATTAGAAAAAGCAACTTCAGCGGCAGCAGAAATTAAATTCCCTTTTAAATGCTCCCAGCCAATATATTTTGCGTCCGTTTTTTTAAATATTACAGTAGAAACCCAAATCCGCGCTCCTCAGGAGGCTAGTGTGACAACATTTACTCTGCAATAGTCCGGCGGTTCAGTTAATGGCCGAGTTAGTAAGTCGGCGGATGATCTAGTGACGTGCAAGATGAAGGAGCTGTGTATATTGTACGTAAAGTTACCAAACCAGGGTGTTATATAACACGTTTATATGTGTATCTAGTTATGTTTGTAATTAATTAAGACACTGCTTGTCGATAGCGTGATACATGCCGGCGAGCAACTTCGCGTTACAAAACCAAGATCGTTTGTGGAAGGGAAAGTTATAATTGCTGCGCCGCGGACAACAACGTCGGCGACTATTGTGCGACTCCTGAACTTACTATACGCAGATTTCTCTTCACTCGCTCAGGCTCAGAAGAGCTTGGCGTTTGTTCACCTCGCCCCGCAAGAGTGATTGTATAAAATATAAGAAAATATGTGTAATATTCTATAGGAAAATAAGTCACTGCGCTGCGTTTGCTAGTGCTGAACTTTGGTTGAGCACACGGCACCCGGCTCAACGTTGTCAACGTAAAGCCAGCGTTGAGCGACTGTTTAACACACGTCGACCGGGTTTTTCTAAATATTATTGTTATCTTGTTGTGCGTGCATCAATTTGTTTCAGTATAACCACCACAGACGACGCAAATATGACCTCGATGTATTTGTATGCTGCAGCTCTTTAGTCACAATCTCAGCGCACTGTTGCTTTTCATATCGACCAGAGCGTAGGGAACACCTCTACAGCAATACCGAGCTGTCATTTGCTGCGAAACCTTCAGTTGACCTAGAGACATCTCCGAGTTGAGTAGCTGTTAGATTACTACCTTTTAAGCCACTTTGTCACAGCTGCACCCCGTGTGTGGATCTTCCACGCTTACACCTTTTGAACACCCTAATAGATGTTTGCTAGTTTATTAAGTTCACGAAGGGACGAAGTATATCGGACAGTTTCGTAGGCCTACAAACGAATTGATTTAAAATAGACTTCGAGTCTGCTTTCTATTAATTTAAGCAACGCATCTAAAATAGAGCAGCAAGAGTATGACGGCGGTCATCCAACAGCGGCGTTCTTAGCATCTGGTCTGAATGCTTGATCGCAGGTTTGATTCCGAACCTGTCAGGACTGTGGTATTTGAAACACTGTGACACGCGTTGGTCATTCCACGCCGTTACAAGGATTTGTTGGTAAAGAGACCACATGAAAAATCACGAACCGCTAACAAAGCCAGCGCAGTACTCCAAATCGATGGCTATTATGTGACAAGCTTTTCGGCACAAACTGCACAGAGAATAGGACCGCCCAAGCGGAGGTGTTTGCCTTAATAATATAGTTGACAAAACAACAATTAGGTAAAGACACAGTAGAGTGGTAGCATCTCTAGGGCTGAATAATTGCGTACTCTAGGCTAACGGAAGTAGTGCAGAACGGTTGCAATACACTTCTAGATATACTTACGTCTGGTAGACCTAATGAAGCATTCGCTCATGGCCGTGGATCTTAACTGCCGCCTGGAGCAGCCTCAACTGCTCTATTTCTTCGGACGCTAAGCAATCATGGCTACACACAACAAGAAAGTACTCGTAAAGGCTACAGTGATCATAGGCAATTTGTGTCGTTAGAAACAACTTCCCAACCCCTATACACAGCAATATAGACACTAAAAGTACACGACCTTGTTAATGGAAAAACATAAACGGGCACGAGGATTATGACAGGCCTATGTGAGACTATAGCAAATACTCTCATAAGCAATCACATAACTAAGTTCAACCGACAACGACGGTTATCTAAACAAATAATTAATTCTCGTCGTTACGAAGCAAAACGGTTCACATGCCAAGCGTACGAGCTTTCCGGCTTTGATCATTTATTGAAACATTTCATAACCGGGTAGGGCTGTGGCATAGACGCATTCTGCTAGAAGCGCTTGGATAGCAAAGAGATTCTTGTACACTGGAGATACTCCGCATAAATATAGTGAACTTAGAAGATAGAGGGAGTTTATCATTCAATTTTTGTCATGACAAAATATGGCAAAGAAAGTTGTCTATGTACAATCTGTTGACGCGTTTTCATACGCAGCAGCTAGAAGCCTTGCTGGAAGAGCAAAGTTTCTTTCCGGAGCAACCCGGCCGCCTCAACCGTTGCCGCAGTGGCTGCCGTGTGGTGTCCCAGTCGCTTATTATATATACAGAGTATTTGTGGATCACAACACGGCGGCATTTGATACGGTGCCAATAAATTAGATCGAATGAAAGCTGGGCAAGCTAGAACAGCTGCCAAAATGTTATGTAAAACAGCGATAATAGCTTACATCATGGACAGGAGCCTATAGTCAATGGACGATCTGAACTCCCCCTACTTTGAGCAGACGAGAGGAGTTGCCCATGGCAACAACTATGAGCTCCTGAGTTCCTTTTTGTGTATCGGTTGGATTGGACCTACCACTGACAGCTATGGGTGGTAAGTTGCGTGGAGCTCTCAAACTCATAAAAAACCCTGGTGATTCCCTTACCTACATGACCGGGATATTTGCCGTACTTTAGTCGTGCTTCGTGCCTAGAAGAGTTTAACGATAAATGTTTCACTTCAAACATTTTTCACTATTATCTTCGAACGATCTGATGCGACATTTTAGTCTCAGGACGCCTCAAAAAGTACTCCAATGAATTGGGAACGTTATATGTTGGAAACAGATTTCGACTTCTATAAAACTCAAACTATGGCGGACAGATAATGCACTAAATATGAATAATCATAATATTATAACTTAAGTACTAAAGCCCTGATAATCGTGTTAAGAGATAATACCATATATTATAAGAATAATCATTTAAGCATACAAGAGCTTTAGGTTTCTTCGACTTCCCATCAAAGAACGTAAGCATATACGTAAAGAGACTTGCTTGTTATAGGCGATGGACAACTAATTATTGCTATACCATGGAACAAAATTTTGAATACACAACACAATATTTAAATAAAGCTGTACCAAACGACCCTAGTGATTACATTGTTGAATACACAATATATATATATATATATATATATATATATATATATATATATATATATATATATATATATATATATAATTTGCTTGACATGTAAACCTAAATACACATGATACTATTTTATATTAGGGGCGCTTAGAGATCAACATATATATTGCTTACGCAGTTCATATTATTAGTGTATCCTCCTCCAAGTTCTACTGAGTAATTGCCTTTTATTGGACTCATTCGCTCTTGAGTTATCGTAGTATCGTACGCCCATTCTATTTCGCCAATTTTTCACTCTCCTGTTATATATATATATGCCAAACTCGATCTTGACTGCACCGCCAGTTGTCAACTGCCCGTATTTGTCACTTACTCTCGATTTCAAAATTTCTGCCTTTACCCTTAGTGCCGTCTTCACCAGCTGCATCTGTTTTTTTCATGGAGAAGGGCCAAATGCGGTTACGCACTACCGCAACGAGTTGGAAAAATAAATTTCCATCTCGAGCTTTCTGAGACTCGACCCCAGCAGATGGATATTACTCCGCTGAGACCCATACCCACTAAACGCACCTCCCCCTTTAAGCTTCACTCTCTGATGGCTATACATTTCTGATTTCCATACAATGGGGCACTCGCCCCATCGGATCATTTGGCCGGGGTTGCTCACGGGTTCCCCCACCTGTCAGGCGCACCTTGCCCCAGCCTCTTGCAAGCCCGTTTGATTTAAAGTTGAGCTTTCGTCAGCCGTGTTGGCCTCGAAAAGATTTCTGCCTCTCTTTACATGTTCTCTGCTTCGTTTTTAGCACCTCTTGTGATACTTCCGCTCCCACTTCCCATGCCTAGGTCAAACCCAGGATGCATTCCACGAATTATTTTAAGCCATTTCTCGGGGGGTCTTAAGCTTCGGGATGGGTGATTCCCGCTCTCGACCTTCTCTTGCGAATCTGTCTAATCGCCATGGTTCTGGTCTCTTCCCATTGTCAGGCGCTTAAGGAGTGTGTGTTGCGGAGTGTCTTTCATGACTTCGTTGCAGAAAAGGCATGTTTCTGATGGGGCCTTCCCTATTCGGTGAAGGCATGACTGAAAGTTGCCATGTCCCTAAATAATCATCCCCTGTGGTTGTTGACACCCTAAGAAAAATTTTCGAGCTGACTTCCAGCCAAGATTTAACGTCCACGGGACTGCTTTTCGCATTGCTTCATAGGCGTATCTAAATAAACACAAATGTGCAACGGTGGGGCTCGAACCCGCGTACCTATGTGTCTCCTCCGGTCGCGAGATGCAGGCGGTTGCACCACGTCACCCGGGCTCGACAGTTATTTTCACCCTATTAATACTTGCACTCACTTAGATAGTCCAATTCTCTTCTCTGTAATAATAATTTCGTTTCCCCATTTAATTCTATTAAAGACTAAAGTTGCGCTCTATTTTCATTAAGCACCATGTGTAGCTCCTACGCTGCTTTCCCACAAACATTCAACATTTGCTGAACATCGCTAGTGAGTGTTAGCCTTAACACTATCATATCGTCAGCAAACAGCAGCACTGGTGCCTTGATATATACACCTTTTCGCCTACCTACCATCCTGAACCCGTGCTATTAATTATTCGCGCTATGTGCTCTATATGCATAACAAACACAGTTGACGATGAACATCCTTGCCATCCTACGCCCTTAGCGACTATAAAATCCAGGATTGTCCGACAGCTATTATTATTTGAACCATGCTATTCCTGCAAATATATTCTGGTAACTCCACCCAGCTTCTCTCAAAACTCTCCTTAAATATATGATACAATTTTGTTCTGTCCACCATATCATATGTTTTTAAGCTTAAAACCCTGTCAAACACCCTTGTACCCGCAATCTATATGCTTCCATAAGCTGACTAAATATAAAATATGATCATCTAGCCTAGAATATTTCTAAATTCGCACTGTTATTGACCTTTTTTTCCATTTGTCTGTTGAGTACTCTGTACCTTAGTCTTGAATACCTGCATCAATATTTAATACGTTATGGGTGTAATTATGATTGGTCGGCTAATTTGTAAAGTGTCATTATTTACCTGGGATTATTTCTTGGGAAGAAGAGAAACCCTTCTTTTGCACAAACCATTACGGAGTCTGTCCCCTCTATATATATATATATATATATTGTTACATTGCTTTGTTAGATACACGTACTCGTCTCCCAACATCTGGATAATTCCACCGAAATTCCGTCAAGACCACATGCCACAATATATATATATATACGAGGTGTGTTCAAAAGTTATCGCGACTTTTGTGTTTTTTCAAAAATTATTCATTTATTCATGAATATCTATTTTGTCCCCTTCAAAGTAATCCCCATGAGATATTATACACTTGTGCCAACGGTTTTTCCAATCTTCGAAGCACTTCAAAAAACCATTTTTTTTAATCTTGTTCAGCTCCTCCTTCGATGCCGTCTTTATCTCGTCAAGCGTAGCGTAACGTCGTCCTTTCATGGGCCTCATCAGTTTAAGGAACAAGAAAAAGTCACAGGGGGCCAGATCTGGGGAATACGGTGGCTGCGGCATCATTAGTGTGTTGTTTTTGGCCAAAAACTCGCGCACAAGCAACGATGTGTGAGCAGGGGCGTTATCGTGGTGCAAAAGCCAATTTTTGTTCTTCTACAAATCCGGGCGTTTCTGGCGGATTGCTTCGCGCAAATTGCGCATAACTTGCAGGTAATATTCCTTATTGACCGTTCTACCCTGTGGCAAGAACTCATGATGCACCACGCCCCTGCAATCGAAGAAAACTGTCAGCAAAACTTTCACATTCGACCGAACTTGGCGCGCTTTTTTCGGTCTTGGTTCGTGCGGCAGCTTCCATTGAGATGATTGAGCTTTGGTTTTCACGTCATAACCATAAACCCACGATTCGTCACCAGTTATGACCCTCTGGAGCAAATTTGGGTCGTCGCGGACAGAGTCCAACATCTCATTAGCAATGTTCATGCGATGCTGTTTTTGGTCGCAATTGAGCAATTTTGGTACGAATTTCGCGGCGACCCGTCTCATGCCCAAATCATTGATAAAAATCGAATGGCACGAGCCAATCGATATGTTTAGGTCCTCAGCAACTTCTCTAACGGTAATTCGACGATTGGCCAATACCATTTTCTCCACTTCATTAATTTTTTCGTCTGTTGTTGAAGTGCTCGGGCGTCCGGCACGCTCTTCGTCGTTCACATCTTCTCGGCCTTCTGAGAACATTTGGACCACCGATAAACGTTGCTTCGGTCCAAGGTAGCTTCTCCGTATGCCACAGTCAACATTCGGAATGCATCCGCGCACTTAATTTCGTTTTTCACACAAAATTTGATACAGGTTCTTTGATCCATTTTTTTGAATAGGTAAAAATCGAAGACGATCTAAAACACGTGCAAGCAAAGCAGCTGTCAACAATTAAGTGAACATTCAAAATGGCCGAGCTTGTCGGCATAAGTGAGAGACATGAGTACCAACATAACGCCACAAAAAAATCGAAATTCGAATATACGTAACCCGCGAAAATTCAAAAGTCGCGATACTTTTGAACACATCTCGTATATATTATATATATATATAGTCTATTATTAAGCTGTAACATATACATAATGCATCATATGGCAAATACATCGTTATATATATATATGTTTTCGTCTTCTCATAACATATTTTTCATTATTTGTTTTACAGGCACCAAGCGGAAAATCCGTTAGAGATTTGCAATAACTATTCAGTGGTGTCAAGGAGGAGACAAGTCTCTACTCCCTACGTTTAATCAGTCGGGATATTTCTTCGCCAGCTGTTCAAGAGGCAAATAACGTGCGTCCTGCGAAGATATTGTTATTAAGACAGCTATCATGAAGACCAACGGAGAAAACAGGTATGGCTATATATATACAAAAGTGAGGGCTACACAATTAACAACCATGCGAAGGTTCTACGAGTCATACAAAACCAGTTAGCATCTTAAGCACATCATCAATTCATGGCGTTTCTCGCTAAGCGTCGTGGCGTAAAGACGCAAACACTGTATAAGTAACTTAAACCAAGTTTGAAAAAAATGCACTATGTCTTAATTGAATTTCTCACCATCAGAGGGAATATAAAATATATTGGAAAATGACCTAAAGCAAGTATAAATGCATACATATCGTACATAATAACTATAGTACTGGTTTTCACTATTCTGAATTACAGCTAAATTTTATAAATGCATATTATATACTTGTTTTTTTTTGTAGCCCTCTTGCAATTGAGCGTCAAAGCAGAACCGTGACAATCCTTTAAGCAGCTAGTCATAGACTACAAAATAAGTTCTTTATTCGACTCCAGAGAAAGCGGATCTTATCACTATTCGTAGGAATATATATATATATATATATATATATAAGAACACATATTGTTAGAAAAATTGTATATATAAATCCATCTTCTAACTATTTGTGTTTTCTCGAGAACTTAAGCACGGTAAGTAAAATATGTTCGATTGGATTTAATATAATTGAGTATGTATATATATATATATATATATATATATATCGTGTTGGCTTCCGTAGATTGCAATGTTTGGACTTTGTCTTGTTTAGCAAGTTGTGTCAGAGACTGCGGTATAGATTGGCTGTAGAACATGCATATCAATATCCGTGCTAGTTTTGCTGTCAATATTTATCTTGCCTTGTAGTTGCTGCTGCGGTTGTCTGTATCGGCCCTGCTGTTGCTATTGTTTCTGTTTATTAGTATTGTTGTTCCAGTTATTAGCATTGTTGTTTTAGTTATTAGTATCGTTGTTTAGTTATTAGTATCGCTGTTTCAGTTATAAGCATTGTTGTATCGTTCCAGTTATTAGTATTGCTGTTTCAGTTATTAGTATTGCTGTTCCAGTTATCAGTATTGTTGTTCCAGTTATTAGTATTGTTGTTCCAGTTTGCTGTTGTTGAGTCCGGTGGCGTGTTGGCATGCGTCTGCGCCTCGCGACCGGAAGAGACACATAGGTGCGGCGCGGGTTCGAGCCCCACCGCTGCACATTTGTATTTATGGGGGCCCGTTTATGAAGCAATGCGAAAAGCAGTCCCATGGACGTTAAATCTTGGCTGAAAGTCAGCCCAAGGATTTTTTCTATAGTTGCTGTCGCCTCCGTTAGCCGCCGACCAGAACTTGCAAGGCATTTATGTGAGTTACCTCTAAGCTATCGCTAACTGCCTGTTAGCGGTAAGCAAGCATTTATTTTCTCTCTAAAACATGGTCGCTAATTCTGTATTTGTAATATATGCAGCAGGCGGCTCACATCAGCTTGTGTACGTAGCAGTGGTTATTTAAGCGGCTAATACACCTCTCTAAAAAAGGCGAGGTGTTGCCATGCGTTAATTCGGGCTGAGCAATGCCCTGCGGTTACACTGCACGTCTGCTGGAGTAAGCCCAAATAAGTCCAGTACAGCACGCTAGAGAGGTAGCTAAAAAGGTAAAAACGAAATAGTTACATGAAGCAGTCTTCCACCAGCCGAGGTTCGATTATGTTTGATGGTATTATATCGAACATCGGAACCCGAATCCCCCCCCCCCCCGCCCTCCACTGACAAACCTTTAAGAATGTGATGGCTCACACGGCCCCGCACCGAGGGGCTCGTTGAGAGTGCGTCTCCGTGCGTTGTAAAAACTTTTTATGCACGTATGTATGTCTTTCTTTTTTCCATCTTATTTTTCTTGCGCCTCGTTTTTTACCGCTTTATCGCACCGCTTCCGTCCGTCTGACACTCTGAAACCGTTCAGTGACTGTTCCCGCGGCTCCCGCTGATGAGGATGATCCGACAGCCACTTATCCGCGCGCACCGAATCAATGCACTTGACGCTGGAAACGCTCCATCATGCTGAGAGATCACGCTGTCTCGCGGGAAGTTTTTGCCTGCCCGCTCGGCCGCAGTCTCGTCGTCTCGGGGCTATCCATGCGCAAATGCATCGATAGCCACCTGAAACGAACTAAAGCCAGAAAAAGCCAGTTCATTCGGTTCTTTCAAGCAGCAGCAGCATCAGCAGTGCGGCTTCGCAACGAAGTGTGGCGGACGAAGTACTTATGTCCGTCTACCTCTAGCAGTGCAATTCCTGCCACGACTTCAGAACTATGGCCACGACCAGAGAGAGAGAGAGAGAGTATGCGATTTGCTACGATGACCTGTACGTGAGTTGAGTGGTATTCGATTAGCGGGCACGCGGGCGGCCGTCTTGATTCTTACCGCTGTAGACTCTGCGATAAGGTTATGGACTGGCTAGGCATTGTGCGGCTCGGCCGGTGTAAAACGTGCCGAACCACCGTCGTCCGAGGTATCGAACTCGGGCCGTGAACTTTTTAACTACCAAAATTATAATGCGAGCAGAACTACAGCACAGAGAGAGCGAGAGGGGGAGAGAGAGAGAGAGAGAGCGATACAGAGGAGATAAAGGTCACGGGCGAGCAAGAGCGCGAAATTCGAGAGACGTCCGCAAAGAAGCTAGATAATCAAGTTTGGAAAGCTGTGAAGCATCCTGAGAACTCGATCAAATCAGAACGCGGTCTGGCTGAAAACAGACAAGGGCAAGACATGGCTGTCTTGCCGTTGTCTGTTTTCGCCACCCGCCACTATTAGGCAACGTGGCCGATATAGAACAACGGGAGAGCGTATCGCATTTTAACTGCGCTAGCGGTGTGACTGATTGCGAAGGCACAGTCAGATGCAGCAGGCCTAGGCAGGTTAGATTACGTACGTAGCGAGAATACTGCAATCGGCCGGTGTCGAAGAAGTCGCATCGTCTTCTGGAACGCGGGGGCCGATCGATGACTGACGACAATCGCTACCTTATTGAAAGTTGTTCCAGTGTTTGCAAACAGATCCTAGGTGAGCCAGATTACCAAACTGGAATAACCGGCGTTTTACTGAAACGATACTTGAACGGGAGCGAAACGTTATGTGCAGTACCTCTGACAGTCACAGCTGCGATTTTGTATGCTTGTTTTTGCTAAAACCTCGTTGATTTAGATTCCTTTACTGTTCGACACGGTGGTCAAAATCGATTTCGGAAAATTGGATTCCGGCACAATGCGAGGCCAGCTACCAGTTGCGATACGTCGAATATCGTTTATTTGGTAACTGTTACAGATAAAGTTTTGGCCGACAAGATTGCTGACACTAAGCTAGGTCCACCTTGAGCTATTTTTGCAGTGTGAGCT
>QVRM01004388.1:0-58805 GCA_003439945.1 Dermanyssus gallinae | reverse complement strand
TACTATGGCAATTGTTGAGTCAATTGTGTACCAAATAGCCTCTATCTGAGAAAATATTCTAATTAAGGCCGTCTAAGGTATGAAAGAGTACTTTGGATTCCACTTTTTCCACTACGTCGAGTCAGTTAAAAGAGCTTATCGTGAGCGCCTAAAAGCCTCGTCACAGAGGCGGTCCACTGATAGTTTATATGA
The DNA here is from genome assembly GCA_003439945.1 of Dermanyssus gallinae. Lineage (NCBI taxonomy): Eukaryota > Metazoa > Arthropoda > Arachnida > Mesostigmata > Dermanyssidae > Dermanyssus > Dermanyssus gallinae. Next base: position 58,613 of record QVRM01004388.1, on the reverse strand, counting down.
CCGGATCAGCGTTACTGCCATTATTAGCGGCATTAGGGCGGCAGTAACAGCGGTACTTCGTCACCCTCTATTTGATTAATAACCAACCGGAACTCGTACCTGACCAGTGGGGCACGACCTAATCACAGCGGTACGCCTTTTTGGTCATATGGCGCTTTCCTGATTCCGTACTTTATCATGCTGGCAATCGAAGGGCTGCCCATCTTCTATATGGAGCTCGCAGTGGGTCAGCGGCTACGCAAGGGCGCAATAGGCGTAGGAACCTTGTATCACCCTACTGCGGAGGAATCGGTGAGTTCTCGGCACAAGGGTATTGAGGTTTTTAGATGCGTTGGCACAGACAACGTTTGACAACTTGGTTAGCTTAAAATCGGGCAAAGCACCACTCCAGTTTCTGAAACTAGGCTTTCATTCATCACCCTAAAATGTCACAGTAATTCGGTGAACAACTTCGAGAACAGAGCTAGAACTTACCCAAGTAAGGCTACGTGTCAAAGCCATAAACGCCGTGCTGTCGGCTTTAAACTTTCTGAACCGAGAGTAAGCATATAATTAATCATACGAGTTGTACCAATAAACCATCCAATACTGATATAAAATAATAACGATTCAATTTTGTGGGGAAACTTTTTTTTATGGCAAAGGTATCGCATCGGCTGTGGTGTCATTTAATGTGGCATTGTACTACAACACGATTATCGCCTGGTGCCTCTACTATTTTATGCAGTCCTTCGAATCTCCTCTGCCGTGGGCTAACTGTCCCCATACAGTAGCTGCAAACGGCACGGCCCTCATCGTTCCGGAATGCCAGGTTGGTTGCCATTATATATATATATATATATATATATATATATATATATATATATATATATATATATATTGCCGAAACACATATTAGACAGTAAGCCTGCTTAAATTAGCGACCGATGCTTCGAATGAACGTTAACTGGATATCAACCGTGCATAAATTAGCCAGGTATGAGAACATACCGCCTCCCACTGAACGCTGGCATGAAGAATAGGTAACGTTTACCTGGGGTATTGTATCCACATTCTCGCATATATATATATATATATTATATATATATCATCGTTTATATTTCATCAGTCATATTGAGTATGCATATAAACATAATTACACAGGATTATACAATTATACCTTTCAGCTGCATCGGCCCGCATGTTATTCGAGAGAGGCAGATGCATGTGAATCTCTCCGCCAAGGGCCAGGACCGAAGCAGCATGCAACTCGTTTCACACCTGAGAAGCACAGTCGACAGACGCCCTCTGTGTACTTCTTCGTGGAAACTCGTATTCGAAATCAAATCCAAAGTGATGATTAGCCATGAAACTATGTATCTGGTATAGACGTGGCGAGTGTCACATGCAAGACCAGACCAGAGGTAAGAGGCCCTCAAAATATCCAGGTCTCCGACCTCCTGTCGGACTTGTTCAACTTTATTTTCCCATTCCGAGATAAAGCTCTCGAATCGTACTGTACGCAGCGTCTTCAACCTCAATCGAAGTATCTCAACAACTGGTGCACAGCCTGACATTATGTACACAAAGCGGCTCCTTGCCCGCATTGACACGCAAACTACTCGCTTCATGTACATTGTAAAACACCTTTCAAGCAAACCAAGTTTGCCGGAGTGAGTGTTCCCATACTCTGTCAAGACCATACATCAGCGCTGGAACAATCTTGAGGTAGAAAGGAGCCACTGCCGTCGGGACGGACAGTCGCCGGACATCGCCTACCTCTCCATAGAGAGAAATTAAGGGCTGTGCGCGCCTGTCTTGACGATGTTGAGCAGTGAAGCTCGTCCCAGTATAATGAAGCCGTAGCCCCAGATACCGGAAAGAGTTAACGAATTCCAAAATTGGCCGCCGCAACGTATAACGTCTTAGCAGCCAATCGACCTCCTCTTCTGAATTTCATAGCCTTGGTCTTCATGGCGTTTATTTCCAGCTCTCTTGAGACAAGGAACACCTCCGCCAGAGGTGATGCGCTTGATGGCACCCAGGTCGTGATGAGCGACCACTATGTCATCTGCGTACGTCACAACTGTGGCCTTCTGGAACTCTTGTCGAATATAATCGACAAATCGGCAAGCAGAAGAGTAAAGGAGACGCAGCTCAATGGGTCGCCTTGCGGGGTTCCCACATTTTGCCTTACCTGCAACACTTCCTGCTCACCTTGTACCAGTAAGGTGTCCTCATCAAAGAAAACTGGAAATTACGCTCAGAAGAGAGCCACCAACCCCTGCGTATCGAAATGACTTCACCAGGAGATCTCGAGGTGCTTTGTCGGAAGCCTTGACGCAGTCTATAAAGACTGCATACAAATGGCCTCCGGGCTTTGCCACAGCTCGCTCTATCTCTGACTGAAGCACATTAATTGCATCACGCGTTCCTCGACCTCTTCGGAAGCCGAATTGCTCCGGCGGAATGGTCTGGTCGACAACGTACTCGATCCGTTTTATAACCAATTTGCAGAAGATCTTCTTCAGCGTCCTTTCAGACGCTATACGCGGTATAAGTTTGGGTCTCGTCTGTCATCACCATGCTTGCCCTTAAATAAAAGAGAAAGCCTGGCGATATGCCAGGCTCCTGGCATTTGTCCCCTCTTCATGATCTCATTGAAGAAATCACAAAGATGGTTTTGCCAAAGGTGGCTCAGACTGCACCCAGTGCTCATAGTACACTTGGTCTGGCCCCGCACTCTTTCCTCTCGGAAGAGAGTGCAGAACCTGACTTACTTCTTCTACCTCAAAGGGCAGATTCATAGTATCCTGCTCCAATGTGAGCGGGTGCTCAATCATTGTGGCTAGGCGTACCGTCTCCTATCTCTCCTATATATATATATATATATACACCGAGCAAGATGGCTTAGTGGCAAAGTCTTTGCATTCGGGAGGCCTGAGACCGGCCACTCTTAAATTGGTTTGCATGGTTTCCAATTTAGACAAGGTAAATGCCGGAGTGGATTAAAAATCGGCAATGACATGAAAAACCCGTACACAGGCATTAAGTATTCTTACGGAAAAACTAAAAAAAACATATATACAAGGGTTCCGGCGGAACTGTCTTGTTTGTGAGTGAGAGCGAGACTTCTGTCATCTGTTATACTGATGTGGATGATCGGATATCACTTCAGAAAAGATGCCACATACGTCGTATTCGTAAAAAAAGTCTGCTTAGTATGAATGATACTCATGCCAACTATAAGGCAAATAGTCATATTGAGAGCGGTGCCTAAAAATTAGGATCTTGCCAAATCTACCTTTCTATCACGGTCAATCTCTTTAAAACATAGTTTTGCGGTCAACGTTCATAAAACACCCACAACGTATACTTTGCAGGCACCATTTTGGCATCTGTGGCGTTTCAATCGGTGATATGATTACCGTAAGCCGTTTTCTCCGCTCCTCGTGTGTGCAGAAGAAAGACATTAGCAGCCGTTGTACTGTCTGTATCTGGCTGGCGCTAAAGTCGCTCTTCTGTTAACGCGGGGTTTTATGGGACGAAGACCAGACATTTTTAAATCCACTTTTTCAACCCACTGAAAAAAAACATTTTTAAATTTTTTTTCGTCCTTTATGTAATGCGTGTAATGAATTAAGAATCACTCTGCGCAGTGTATATGGTAGGTAGTAGGTGCTACCTATGTTGACCTCGCGTGAGTGATTTGCTCTCTCCTCATGAATTAGTTTCATCTCTGTAACAAATACATGTGTAGTCTGTAGTATAACTATATCAGCACGCAAGTGCCCCAATAAAAGCCGTTGCCGGCAGCATCAATGTGCCATCATCGATGATACTGTATCAGGCGCGCAAATATGGCTTGTGCGCACCCACTTTCCAGACATGCGAATGGCGGCCAGTGATTCCATTCAAATATTGGTCACTCTTGCAAATCGACGTCATTCCACAATAGGGATACTAAATAGGTTATCCTTTACAGAAAAGCAGCCCGACGCAATACTTCTGGTATCGGGTCACGCTCGACGTGTCATCGAACATTGAATCACCCGCCCCATTCAACTACAAAATCGCCATGTGCCTAGTCGCAGCCTGGATCCTCTGCTACATGTGCATGATTAAAGGCATTGCCTCGTCGGGAAAGGTGATTACTATCACGTAGACAATAATCTTTACACACACACAACCAGAATTAATGATCTACAATGTGTTTTCAAATAATCATTGACGTTGCAGCGTAACTTCTCAGATATGCCATGCAACACCGACTTAGTACTTTGTGTCTAGAGCATTACAGATTGCGACCTATGATTTAATGACCATAGACTAAGGTTTACGATAATTTAGTTGTTGCAATTAACTCACATTTACGTAGAGTTAGGTGTATTTAAAACACATTACGGACGTTTATCTCTTGGGTACTTTATGTTGACATACCTGTTTTTGTTTAAGTCATGACCCTTTGGAGCCTACTGCGGCATTTACTATATTTAAGTTAAAAACAATGATAGCCGATGAAAGGTTAGTCGATCCCGGATTAAAACTAACAATTTTCTGAAGTATATATATATATAATGATGGTTTGTCTGCGCCTATGAAAGGTGGTGTACGTGACGGCGACGTTCCCGTACTTTGTGTTAATTATCTTCTTCTTCCGAGGAATCACTCTCGAAGGCATGGCCGACGGGCTTATCCATCTCTTCAAACCTGATGTAAGTCCTCTACTACACTAGTGTAGGGCGCACAAACTCACCAAACCCGGGCGTTTTCAAAGCCACCAAAATCCTCATCCCTTCAGACTCGGAATTTCATGTCAGACACTGAATGTGTAAGCAGGAATCCTGTTTGCGTGAGATTTTTGGTCGCCTACCGCCATCGATTTAATCACCACTTGCCCGGCCACCTGACCAGGCAGGCGAGGCTTTAGGCCACTTATATCAGTATACGCAGTTAAACGTGCAACCACTTACATCTACCTCTATAGTCGCTCTTCACCTGACCGACCATCGTCTGTCTTTCTGCCCACTTGCACCACCTGGCCACCACCACTTATCATCCACCACCTGCCCACGGTGTCCTGTCCACCAGCCACCATCAGAGATAGGCTAAACCACCACTTACCTTCACATTGACCTCTTTCTTGATGAGCGCCCCGCTTTCCGCCAAGCCATGCCCTATCTAGCAATCCCCAACTTTCCCCCTGACCTCGACCCGGCTTCAAGTCACCCCTCCCGTCTACTAACATCCGCCTACCGACTGGTTCGTCCTCGCTAAACAGACTGCAAACAGACCCTCGGCGTCACCAAGCGTTTACGTTGACATGTTTACTACTTGTAAATCGGTGGTTATATTTTTTTATATGCACATTTATAATTTAACCAGTTTTTGAACTGACGCTTAGGATTTAATCAGTACTTCTAATCAGTACTACGTTCATATAACTGTTAATCAGCAACAATACAAATCTACCTGAGCGCTTGCTTGTCTATCAGATGAAGATAAATTATTATCATCGCCTATTTTCTAACCATCTGCCAGTTTTCTAAATTGCGGAATGGCCTGATGCACTTTCGTCACTGACAGCCACTAGTGACGAGTGTGGGATAATTCTTCAAAATCTCGACACAGTACAAGCCATAGATAGAGAAGCCTACACTTGACTACGGCGTTAGGTAGCGAGAGATTAGAATAAAACTGGTATAGTACGTACATCTAACTACGCTTCCACTTTACAGTGGTCAAAATTGGGTGATCCGATGGTATGGCTCGAAGCGGGCACACAAATCTTCTTCTCGCTGGGTCTGGCCTTTGGAGGCCTAATCGCCTTCTCGTCGTACAACCCAGTTCACAACAACTGCTTCAGGTGCCTTTCGAGCTCTTACTATCATACCCACCAATTACAATTTTCTCTGTCTTCTGTGGATTTATCTTGCACACTGCCTAGGGAAATGTTGAGTTTTTGTTACTCACGGGTAGCGCATGCGTAGGTAGCTTGTGAAATGCATGTCACGCTGTACAGTGGAGACTACAGTGTGATGAAAATATGAATAATAGCAATTTTAATTCGAGAGGATTTTTCAAAAACTAACGATTAGATCTAGCAAAATAATCAGAAAACTTAACATACATATTTCAGGGATGCCGTGCTCGTATCCTGCTGCAACTGTGCTACATCAATGTTTGCAGGCATTGTGGTCTTCTCAATTCTCGGTAAGTGCTTACTGGGATTCCTGTTGTGGATACATATACAAGTACTCTTCTATCTAGGGAGGACTTGTGTGGTTGCTGTGAACCTTGAGAAGGGGCGTATTGTGGAACTGATTGTCTAGCGCTTTCGTGATATATATTAGGTTTTTGTGAGAGCTCTTGCTGCATATATATATATATATATATATATATATATATACGAGATCGCAGATACATCATTGTACGGCCCAGTTTAACAAGTGCTGCAGGTGCCATGTATTTTTTTCTGTCTTCTGTAAATTTCTCTAACACACTGCCTGGGCAAATGCTATGACTTCTTACCTACGAGTAGCGCATGTGTTAGTAACATATGTAATATATGTCTTGCTGTAGAGTGGGAAATACGATGCAAAGTGCGTGTGGCATAGGTTACTTAAGGACATTAAACATTTTGACATAAAATCCAACCTGGTCTAGCGAAGGTAAAAATTCTAGTTTAATTAAAAAGTACTTTGCAAGTAATTTGATGTGAAAAATAATGTCAGGAATATGAGATTTTCCAGCATTGTTATTTTAGAAAATCTTGCCGAACGTTGTCCTTCAGCTCGTTGATGGTAGCGACAACTCTTCAAAATGTGGTCACGGAACGTTCGCATTGTGAGAGAACGCGCGCCCAATTTTGTTTTACCCTAACAAATTATTTCTTTTTATAAATATGCACCTGAACTATATGTTATTTTTGATCTGTTTTCGTGTATATATATATATATATATATATATATATATATAACACGTTAATGTGCATAACAAATAAACACACTTGCAGGCTTTAAGGCGCACATGACGAACAAGCGGTGCCTAGCCGACAGGTCCTTGAGATTTCCCAATATGACGCATGCTCCAGAGGGAGCCATAGGCTGGTCAGAGTGCAGTCTCGAAGAGGAACTGCAACAAAGCGCTTCTGGCCCTGGTCTAGCATTCATTGCCTTCACTGAAGCTATTAATCAATTTCCCGGTATGTACACCTTTAAATTATTCCTCATTCCTGACTCTCACTTAGGTATGCGTTAACAGGTATGAACTTTAGAGCATTCTGGGAAAAAATAGATTTTGCATCTACAGGTACAGCAAGGGTATGTGGGCTGGGGCAAACTTGGCTTAGCGTTATTCAAATCGTTTTAGAGTTAAATTGAAAGCTACAGTTGATTAAAAATGCAGAATGCATTACCATATATACGGCAATATGGCGGAATTTGCTACCAGCACAGGAGACTATGTGCAAAAATGTGTTTATCTAAAATATCGGCAACGCTACATTTCGCAGGACGCTTTGTGTGACTGAATGCAATCGTTTTGAGCTAACCGTAAGCAAACTGATTTGTAGGAGCCCCATTCTGGTCGGTGTTATTCTTTATGATGCTCTTCACGCTGGGAATCGATAGCCAATTTGGCACGCTTGAGGGGGTCGTCACGTCCGTCGTCGACCTGAAACTCTTCCCTAATTTGCGCAAGGAGCTACTCACCGGTGAGTATTTAGACTGACTCGTACGACAATGTGCTTACAGGTCGTAAGTAGGTTATTAGCAATTAAGTTTCGTTGTAGTGTAGCATTCAACGAGTAGTTGTAACGTATTGGCAGATTGAAAACGGTTTTCTATTATTTCCCTATATACCCACCTGCCGCATATGTCTTCCTCTTCTCCTCGAAGCAGGAGCTTCAAGAGAAACATCCTGCAGCAATGGTGTTTGACGTCGGATGTGTAAGAATACTCGTATACTTCATAACTGGGCCGTTCAATGAGGAAATTATGTATGACTCCGATGGCGGCGTTTGGTTGACTTGACGCCTTGACTGAGTATCTACCACATTAATCACTGTTGTTATGACGTTTTTGTACCTTTGATTTGGAAACGGCCTACGATAATGCGTATCTCGCTTACTATAATTGAAAAGTGTAGAGCGGGTAACTGAGAAACAATGTGTGAAAACACGACATTTCCATTTTAATATTCAGCAGGCGTTCATTTGTGCGGACAGGTCTGACGAAATACAAAATTTGCTAAAAATGCATCATGTGTTGCTTTTTATTTGAATCCATCACGGAAACAGTTGACTTAACTTGAGTCGCGAGATCAAAATCGCACATACCGCATGTCCTACCACGTTACGTAGGCAAACACGATCTGCACTGAATTAAAAACTATTGAAAACTATCTCCATCGTTTGCCCGTAAATGGCGCGTTTTACAGACGCATAGAAAAGTCGGTCTTCAAACTTAGTCGTATATATATATTTTTCTAAAATAATAACATAATATAACAATATATTATATAACAAAGCATGTTTTTCTCTCACAAAGCTCTCTCTCTCTCTCTCTATATATATATATATACACATACATATATTCTACAATAATCATGCATTTTACACGTATTAACCATTGGTTGCACGTTGGTTAGAATTTTAATTAGTATGCGACGACTACGTAGAACGCAGCCGGCCGGATAAATAGCAAGTATTCGACGGCAGCGCCCTTGTCATACCGTTTTTTTTGTATTTCGCGCTCTCGCTCTTCTCCATTCAGGAAGCATATGCGCACTGTCGTGCTGCCTATCGATGGTGTTTGCGCATGGAGCCGGCAACTACGTGTTTACGCTGTTCGACAACTTTGCGGGCAGTTTCCCCCTGCTCATCATTGCGCTGGGCGAGACGATCTCGATCTCGTGGATCTACGGTATTAAACGGTACGATGTCGGACGCGTATGAGTCAGCCGCTGCCGTCTCGTAGAAGGCGTACATGCTAAGCTCAGTCCAAAGGGATGATGATGATGATGATTTCGAGGAGTATCATTCTCTGGTTTGCTATCTACGATATAATTATAGCTAGTATTCTTTCATTTTCAATGGTATCACTAAACATGAGATGAGCTGCTGTTTTTGGGTTAACAACCACTTTGCCATAACTGGGTGCTATACGATTTCTAGCCTAGGAGCGGGAGAGGCGAGTGACATGGGTTTTGTGGGTCTTTTCTGTTCGTTTTTTGGGCTGACTCTCAGCCAACATTTAACGTGAACAGGACTGCTTTCGCAGTGCTTCGCAAGACAGACTTCATAAATTTAGAAAAAAGTGTGCAACGGTAGGGCTCGAATCCGTGCACCTATGTGTCTCCTTCAAACGCGAGGCCCACGCGAATGCATCACGCCACCGGGCAGGGTTTTGTGAGTTTGTAAGTCCCACACTAGCCGCGGGCTAGCCTGACGGTGACACATGTGCATTGTGCAAGCCCGAACCCTTCCGAACTAAACACGAAAAGAAGGACCGTTGATGAAGAGCCAAAATGAGGCTTCAAGCAAACAGGGCAGCGTGGATAATGGTTTGACTCTTGATACACTACGGCGAAATGAACATTGCCGTTGTCATTCCTGCTACTGCTGATATTTTTCTTATTGTTGTTGTTGCTGTTGTTGGTAATGGTAGTAAACTTGTCAATTTTGTCATTAAGCAACTGTCGGTAATGTTTATATCGCGTGTGTTTGGTTTCTAGTTAATGGTGGCTATTTTTGGAGTTGTTATTTTTATCACTGCTACCGTTTTGTCGAGATTGTTACTAACGCAAGTATTAATGGCGGTGTTACATGTTCTTGTTCATGGATGCTCGCTTTCGCGGAACAACGGTGGCGTAGCTTTAACGACGACATTGAGCTGATGACAGGTGTACGACCGGGTTTCTATTTCAACGTATGCTGGAAATACCTGGCTCCAGCCACAATGCTGACCATCCTTGCCGCATCGTTTCACCAAATCTTCACCGGTGGCATACGTTATGAGGCATGGGATCGTGAACAGGTGAACATCTCACACGTGAAATAATAATAATAATAATAATAATAATAATAATAATAATAATAATAATCACGCGAATTTGTTCTTGAAGCCGTTGATGTGGAAAACATGTAAAATGGCGATTTGAGGGTGTGCTAGAAAGTGGTAGAAATTATGTTGAAATTTGAGTAATAATTATACTTGTACCCAAAACAAATTAAACACATTTCTATACTATCATAAACATTGCAAAAACCTAGCTAGGTTTCGATGAAGAATCGATTGCTCTTGATGAGGATAAGTCTTATGCTGACGCTGTTTTTATTTCAGGCGATTCCTGTTCCGCTTTCGTGGCCGGGTTGGTGTGCCGTGTTAATAGTTTTTCTCATCGGCGTTTCAACGCTGTGGATCCCGCTGGTAGCAATTCTGCGCTGGGCCGGGATCACTCTTCTCCCGCCGGAAGAGTCAGCGTGGTTCCCTGCCGACGAACTTCGTGAATTTTACGGTATCACTGAGCATGAGGTGAGCTGCTGACTCATTGGCTTAAAGGTCATTGTTGCTCTAGACAGATAGCCAGCTGGCACCTTTTAAATGCATTTGCAAGTATATTTCGCTTGGACTCGCTCGAACAGTTATACAAGGTACTTAGAGATCAGTTATTGCAGATAACTTCAACACAAATGGAACGCTTGTTTTTTTAACACAACAGGTCTAGCTCATATGCTTGCCGGTTCAAGCATGCAATGCGGTCCCTATGACACGGATTTGACCGTTTGACCCGATGAGCGGCCATGTTTCAGCAGGTGTGTGGTTAATTTCAGGTCACTCCCCTGGAACGCTGGCTTTTCTGTATCTACGATGATCGACCGGCGCTAGACGATTTCTAGGCCACTATGGAAGAGCCGCCGTTGCCGGCACAGCGAGACGAGCACGCCATCTAACGTCATGTCACGCAGGACACGCACAGGATGAGTCTGAAGGCATGACGATTTCAGTATCGTTGTTGTCATCCATCGTACAGTGGCGGTCCACTCGCATGGCAACGAGCAGAAGCAGTGTTACTATCACCACCATGACATCATGACTATCGTTCACCACAGCCGCCTGACATGAGCATATCGGCCATGTTGACTTGACGCGGTGACGAATGGGTATGATCAACTCTTGGTGAGAGGCTATCAAAATCAAATGAGAAACGCTATCGATAGGGCCAAACCGTAAGCTAAACGCTGCAGATACACTTATTTGCCTGCTGTGGCCGGTGGGCCGTTCACGGGGCAGACTCGACTTTATCGGCGCAGGTGAGGCCATAGCGTACTAGTTCGAACTGGGTCGAGTAATACTCATCGGGTCATTTGACTTCATTCGGATCGAACTTTCCTGCCTACCCCCAGATCTAGAAAAAGGACAACGTTTTGGCTGGATCTGTCTGTGCGTTGAACGTCAAGCTTTGCGGTAATTTAAAGAGCAACCGGCACGTTTGGACCATCGCTACAGTACGGCCCGAGTAAGAATAGTCGAGTTTTATGATGCCTCCTACATACATTACTGTAGCGCTGTTCACCACCACTGCAACCGCTGCTCTACCAGCTAAGTGTGTTCCGTTGAATTGACTGGAGCCATTTACCACTGGTTGTTACCATTAGAAGTCTAGTGCACGACCTCTCCTACAGGTAGAGGGTTATTAAAATAACTGCTTCGATATTAACGGGCACCTAGCCTAGGTAGCGCGCGTACCATATTATAGCATGATAACCCGAGACAAGGCCACAAAGATGTCTCAACAGGAATTTACGGTGAATATATATATATATATATATATATATATATATATATATGGCTGTTCGAGTGAACATAAATATACATATAGTTGTCTTGAAACAATGATGCCCCAAAAGATGCCCTATATGTGATGTTGTCTGGAGTGAGGGTGCCCGTGAGCGTTCTAAAGAAAGTGAAAACGTTATTATCATCTTGTTGATGCTTCCATTGATAGATGATCGGAAATGATTGCCTTAAAATGCAGCGTATATTATTCATTAGTCTCCAGAAACGCTCAATCGATTCCTGATAACGTCCTAGCACTAGAGTTCAGAATAGCGTTGTGGCGTACACGGATGACGTGCGAAAAGGCGGCTAGCCATAATCTAGTGCCTTCGGAAAAGGACTTTAAACGAAAACCAACCGCGAAGGCGAATCTCACAGGAACAACAAATCTTTGTAAACGGGATGTCACCGAAGCGTGGCGACACACGAAGCAAGTTTGGCGACTAGCACACGAATATGGTTGGAGATCTGCTATCCCAAGAGAGGAGATTACATTGTGTTGATGAGTATATGTTCTGCGTGGTCTCACGTAACCCCCAACTGTCAGCCAGTTTCATGCTTTGGAGGTTATGTAGTAACGTCGGTGGCACGCATATTAATGATTCCGCACATTGGTTGGGCTGCTCACCTAGAGAAAAACGTATATGACTAGCTGCAATATCTAATTACTTATCGTTAACTGTTGGGTGTATACAAGCATACACACGTATAGTTGTGTGTATGTCTGTGGTAGTATTTGTGCTCTTATTGTGGGGAAATCGTATGATCTATGTAGGAGTTCTTTTTAGGAAAGTTTGACCACGTTCCTATATATATATATATACTTCAAATGGATATAAAAATACTTCCGTGCCATTTACAGGGTGTTGCAATGTGCTTAGTCATCATCTGCATCTGTTACTGGTCGAGTTCAAACAAGTTCTACTTTGGTACCACAAACCTATAATACAACGCAACTACCCCCTTCCCCCCTCACCACAACAACAACAAATGCTACTATCACAACTGCCTGTTGTAGCCAATTTCCGATCTTATTACTGCGCAAGTCGAGCTGATCGCACTTCTTTATATTTATGCACTTTGAAGGCGAGCATTGGTGTTACTTTTCTTGGCTAACCTTGGTGTTGTTAATGTTGTTGTTGTTGTTACTGCTGCTGCAGTTATCGTTGTTATTTTATCCTTCCCCCTCCTTGTCTATTCGTGTCATTTTTATTGCTATGATTAATATTATTAATATTATTATTGTTATTATTAGAACAAACGACGGCTCATCATCTGATATGTACAATCTGGGGTGTATGGTATGAGTATGCATGTGTCTTTGTGTGTACGTCACGTTTAAATGCGTTTTTGGATCGCAGCATTTTTGACGACGTCCATCGGCAGTGGTTGGCTCTAGTAGATCTAAACAATTGTACCTTTTCCTCCACCTCTCCTTTACACACCTCTAGGTCCGATCTATTCGAAGCGCTCTACTCTCCCACCCTAGACAATGGAATGGGAGACAAAACGCGGTGAGCGAAAAATAAGGAAACAGATACACAGGCAGAGACTATGCACGAGTCTGCACGAGGTTGTCGCACGACTAGCGATCTCACCTCACTTAACGACGCAATCCGTACGACATGTCCCGAATGTGCTTCGACCGTCGATGTCTTTCATTCAGCTGAACTGTGCTAACAACAACGGGGCGGCATCGTGCATACAGCACGACAAGAGTCGTTAGAGAGTGTTTCGTTTGTTTTTCGATTTCCAAAATTAAAACCCTTCTATTTAGATCGTGGCATCAAGATCGCGCGAGCTACATGAGAACATACTCGCTCGGCTATCTAATGAGAGAATACTCGCTCCGTATTTTTCTAGTAAAATAAGCTCTAGTAAACAAGCCACGCCACCAGTGGGTCTACAAACAACCAGTAACCTGCCCCTATGAGGAAGTATACAGCTCTTACATTGAAAAACTCTGCAGACGGAAACAGTTTGGGCCTGAGACTGTGTGGGCTGCGATGATGGAGTTACGCGCTCACCGAGAATACAATCACCAAGCATCAAGAAGCCCTTGGAGGTTTCCGTATTACGTTTAAGTAGACAAGTAAAAAATTGCAAGATTTGGTAAAGGATTGCGGGTTCCAAAACTTGCTATGTATATATATATATATATATATATATATATATATATATATATATATATATATATATATATACAAACTTTAATATGGTTGTAAACATAATCCTGTTGTCCCTGAGTTTCGATTCTATCTGTGATTGTGCCCGTGCCTGGAGGCCCACGACAACCGGCCTGACAACGATTTACCTTAAGTTATGTTACTCCTACAACAACTTACACGCAAATTCACACACGTACGTTTATCATAATGCTACACGTTTATCAGAGTACTATTTGTTTTTGTTATCTTAAGGCTGCTGTGTCATAACCAGCAATTGAATCATCACAACAACACCTATTGGATCGATTCGGTTGGACATACAATACAAGATCGATGTTGTGACAAAGTTGTTATTGTAACGTGCATATGGCGTTCGTCGTAGTCACGGCGTGTCTAACAAATGCACGCCAGATGCCATCGTGTACAGGCAGAAACAGCTAGCAGCAGATACCAGCTACCACTGTGTGCCGCACGACGGCAAGAGTCATATGTGTCACCCGTGACCGAGCTAACAATAACTCTTGCCTAGAAAAACACCGCAACTGTTAAAATACAATCGGCGCTGTTCCAATCTGCATCATAGCTTAGAGCTTTTGTAACGTAAAATTACCACCCTGCTGCGAATGCCGCATGTCATATGAACTCACACAAATGTAAACATATATATACATATATATATATATATATATATATATATATATATATATATAAAAGATACTTTCATATATATATATATATATATATATATATATATATATATATATAAGATACTTTCATCCTTTGTTGGTCTGGGTAGAAGGGGAGGCATGGAGTGGTAATGAGCAATATGTAGGAACATTATCGCAGAAACCTAACAAAGAGGATACACATAATGCGTCGCGCACTGGACGTCTCAATAGAAGGCTTGGATGTCGGCGTACCAGTATAATAAGTCTTATTCTCTGCAAGAAGAGTTCATCAATGAAACGGTGCGTCCACCACCACCACAGCACAGCACCTAACCAGAACAGAAGCGCCGCTCGAGTGAAGCTCACTTGAGAGTGTGTATCTGTGTAAATGTATGTATTCGTGGGTCTCTCTGTGTGTGTGTGTGTGTGAATATCTTCACAACCGTTCTCGTGCTGAAAGGTCTTTCTCTACCACCGCCAATTCGCGCCTGCTGTACAGAAGATACCGACTCTTGCACTGTAGAAGAAGCTGTTCACTACAATTAGTGCACGACATTTTCTGTTACGCTTACTATATACTACTGGTATATATATGGGTGTGCATATGCATATATATATATATATACATATGCATATATATATATATATATATATATATATATATATATATATATATATATATTATACACATAAACACGCCTACGGTTGATGCATCTGTTTAGCAACGTTGATGACTAATAACAGTCTGAAGTGATAGGCGACCGATTGAGTAACATGCCTATCCTGTATGAGTCTACGTATTCGTTGACACGGTGAAGTTTCGGATGAAATGCTAGATGCATTGACCCTTGGTAAGCCATCTCTAGGCGTCCTTATGTCGACGTCATAAGAGGCAACATGCTTCATCGAAATCAGACCGATGCTCCTACCAGATTCTGATTGAAGCTACTCCGTGGCGAAGTCAGCGGAATCGAGCTGTCTGCACAACTGATGCTCTTTCAATTTGTTTTTTTTATAGACATCACTTTTCGTAGAAAATATCGGCACACAGTGGCATTGAATCGTATCTAATTATTTATACACGAGTGAGTGCCATTATGTGCTTATATAAATATATATATATACATGATTTCGTACAAATACCACGACACAGGAATAACGTTGTTCACAACGCGAGGGATAAAGCATAGACAGATGCGGACTCAAATGTTTCGTCCTAAATAAGGCTGACAGGGGCATTGCAAATTCCCACAGTAACCTATGCTGTCAAATTTGTATTCTGTTCATACAAGGTGCGGACCGCGTTGGACGCGCCGCGTATGTGATAGCGTAAAATTATATATATATATATATATATATATATATATATAACATTTGTGGGAGAAGACGTGAACAATGTGTTCCTATTTACAATCGTATGTTGTGATACTAGTAGATCGCCGCTAGTGTATTATCTTGCCATTTTATTAATGTATCATTTTATCATTACATAACTCTATGTAGACCTTCTCTGCCTTACACATTAGTAAACCTAATATTTAGTTCACGATATAGAATAGACATATTCTTAAATAATCATACATGGCTATATATATATTCAAGAGTCATAGGCATAATCTGCACGGTGCAACCATAAACACATACTAGGATGGTCGTGATAGAAAGCTCTGATTGTTGCTAGAGGGTTCGTTAATTTGCGTATATATATATATATATATATATATATATATATATATATATAATGGTAGTCAATTAAGGATTTTAATAAAATGATAAAATGTAAACCTTACACAGTAGTACACTAGCACGGCACATAAGCTCTGCACGGAATATAGGTCAGCGATGCGCCGTCAAAACGGGCAGAAATAGTGCAAGAATAATCGCAGCATTGCCACGACATTGGTAATGTCAACATTACTGGCATAATATATATACATATTGCGTTTTGTTACAAAATGTGAGTTTATCTTCCATTGTACAGGCAACCTACATCAGGGAGTCATACATAAAAACAGTAAACAGAGCAAATAATAAAGATATATATATATATATATATATATATATATATATATATATATATATATATATATATATATATATATAGATATATATATATATATATATATATATATATATATATATATATATATATATATATATATATGCAAGTAAATAAAAACCAATCTAAAATGTACATATGTGTTTTCTATTTTCTACTTTGTGTCGATTTTACGGGTACATACGGTCTCATTGGATTTCAGATTTTTTCGGGGCGGCCAATTTAAAACTGGTTGTTACGTTTCCATTTGAGACAAGGTGAATGCTGAAGAAGACTATGACCGGCCTCGATTGTACGAAATAAAAGCAGGCAGCGCAGATGTCTCAATATATTAAAGCAGGTTAAAATACGCCATCAGTAGATGCACATAATTCTTTTTTTTTCTTAAGTAACACTAGGTTTACGTCTAAATTCGTTTACAAGGAGCTCTGTTATGTACTACGCAAGCAGCTTTTTAAAAACTGTCGCCGCTTAAATCATTGCGAAATATATCGTTCTCCTTTCCAACAAAATGTAGCCTGGTATACCTGCCTAGTACGGACAACGTTCTGTTGTCGAGCCACCTTAGATGCCGGGACTTACCGGGCTTAAATGAACGCATAACATGACGCATATGAGTCACTAAAAATTAAACACTCCCGAATTAGAATTAACTTTAGGAGGTCTTAGCAAAAAGAACAGTTAAGGTTGTATGTAAAAGACACATCAAATATAATGTATTAAATTTAAAGAATTTTGGACAAATAGAACTACGCGCAAGTGGTGCACTCATATTTGCCAAGAAAGGCCTCCCATATGCAGATGTAGGTAGACAACTCTCTTTGCGAGGCTGTCGACGGGTCCGCCCCGTTTTCAGCACGTTCGTTTTTCTCAAGAAGCTTTTCACCAGAAGCTGGTTTGGCGCCAAAGAGTGCGGACGTGTGCCTACGGAGCTCCGAGAGGTTTTGCTTGCTCGTGTGTATACAGGCAGGTAAACCTAGAGAGTGACATACCGTAGTGATGTGTGAAACTCAGTGACCATTTTGGTGTATTGTGCGTGACCGTGCGACGAAGCGGTAAGGAGCCAGGCTGCTGTGAAGTTCAAACAAGTCGTTCTCGGCAGGCTGAAGCAAAACGAAACCACCCGCGCAGCGGTCGGAAGGCTCCGAGCGGTCCGCCGAGCATTCAAATTTGAATTCTAACGGCAGCTCAACTAACGCAGGGTAACACTGCATTATATAAAAAGTGTCTGGCGTGGGTACAGATAGATAGCAAAAAAGCAAATTACTGTATCACGCTCTGTATATATATACAGACTGGCGTGTAGATATTGTGTATTATATATGGCTCATTATATATCGCAATATTGTATCACACAGTCTATAAACGCAGTACACTATATGTGGTAGTATTGCACCGAACAGTGTGTATTTATATGTGTATATGTATGCGTGATAGTGCTTCAGTACCGATATAGGTTTATATAAGACACAGGTGGAGAAAACTCACCGCTGCTGCCTACCAGGCAACCTACGCCCGGACAAGGGGCTAAGGAGTGAATGAGCGTAACCTGACCATGGACGAAGATTCCATTACGGCCTGTATGGACGGAGAAAATCCTTTCCAAGGAAAGGCCTTAACAAGAGCCCCGGATGCTAGCCCAACGGGAGTTTAGATAGAAGAGACTTGCGGCGGACTGGAGACTGGCTCGGTGGCCACGACTAGGATCCCCATTGATCAAGAAACGGCAGGAGCTGGAGCTGAGCGAATGATCCAGGACGCTCCAGAGAAGCCCGACGAAACCGGCCACAAGGAAGTGAAAAAGGCGACCGAAGCAACTTATAGACTGGACTCCATGATTGAAGCACTACTAGAAAGTGCGTCCGAATTGGAAGCACTTACCGTGAAGCACACCAAGACCCAAACTGACATCAAAAGGGTTTCAGAGAAGCTCCACAGGGCTGCCAGGAGACTGCATGAAGATGGCCGTATCGAACTGGCAGAGCTGCGAAGTAAGCTAAAAGACACTTTAAAGCTGGCGATGGAGCTCCAGCCAGCAGATGCTTCAGAGGCGACCCTAGTCACAAAGGCATCTGGAGATCCGCAAATCTGCAACAGATGTAAGACGGAGATCAGCGCCGAGGAGATTAGGAAAGAGAAAGAGGATCAGCGCGCAGCAGAGCTGCACAGGCGCATGAACGAGGCAACGAGTGAGGAAGAGGTGGTCACGCTGGTCAAAGAGAATTGGCCTATACGACTCTATAGCATGACAAAGAATGTTCACGGTAGCATTTTGACAGAAAGAGAAGTAAGGGCGGTGGTCATACGCGAAGGGTCGGCCAAAGACTCAGAACTCCTTGCTCGCTTGACGCCGCAATTCCCGGCGGTAACCCGAGTAAAGGTCGTCAAACCTGGAAACGTGGCAGTATTTCGAACCCGTGCGGAAATGGTACCGGAAGACGGAGATTCCGCCGCAGAGGAATTACCAGAGATCACTAGAACTCTCGTGGTCGGAAAACTAGAGGAAGGAGAAGTTGAGGTCAAAAGCGTCGTAAGGCTCTTCCGACAAATGACCACGCATCTACAGCGAGCTGAACAAGACGCAGGGCCGCAGGAGCGAGACGCCGGTCAAACGAGCCAGAAGAGACGCCCGATAGCGGTCTACTTCCCGGAAGACCTGGACACGGTAATAGCCCGAAAGGCCGCAGAGGCATGTTGGGGAGGACAACTCGCCGCTTCAGTAGATTTCTGCCTCAAGAAAGGCCAGAAAAAAGGAGAGAGAAAGAAAGAAAGCGTCAAAAGCACGCACAGAACCACCAGAACGAACACAGTGGTGGTCCGAACGGGAGGTGGCTCCTACGCCGACATCCTTAAAGAGCTGCAAACCAAAGTCTGCCCGGACCAATTCGGAGTACAGGTTCAGGTCGAGGGAGCTGCTAACGGAGACATCCGGCTCAAAGTACGAGAAAGAGAGGCCGGGGGGTGCGAAAAATTCGCAAATCAGCTAAAGGTTTCATCGAACGTTAGTGTCGAAACCTGGCAAAGGGACGCACAAATGAAGCTGATTCTCCACGGCCTTGAACAGGGCACTTCTAAGGAAGAACTGGAGCAAGCCGTCAAAAACCAGGTCCAGGAGGAGGGCGAGATAACAGCAGAGGCCCCACGCAAAGCGGCAAATGGAGGCTGGATCTCTGCCCTGGTCATAAGTAGAAGGATCGGCGAGGCCCTACTGAAGAGAGGAAGACTTAGTGTGGGTTGGTCAACCTGCCGGGTGACCGAACGGATCGATCTCCCATGCTGCACGAGATGCCAGGGGATGGGCCATACGGCAAAGGATTGTGCTGAAGAAATGCCTCAAGACCGCAGATGCTATCGCTGCGGAGCCACTGGACATCTAGCGAGAAATTGCACTGCTGAGATCAGAAAGTGCTACGTATGCTCTGTGGCAGGGCACTCAGCGAACTCAATGGCATGTCCTGCCTGCAGAAAAGGGGTGGACGATCTGCGAAGGAAGAAGATAGGTCTACTACTCCGACAAGAGGGACCGCAGAAGAGTGCCAGTTGCCCGACAATAGAGGAGACTAGGGCAAACCACGAAACGGAGGAAAGTGGTTGGAAGAGACCAAGTAGGAGACACACGACGAAGTTTCCCACCTTAGCCAGAAATGCAACGGCAAATGCAGCTATGGCGGCAAGAACGGATCAGGAAATCTCGACAAGCTATGAAAATTAAGGTCTTGCAGGTTAATCTTAATAGATGCAGGGCCGCGCATGACCTTCTTGCGGCAGCAGTAGACCGGTTGGGAGTTGACCTATGTCTCTTGTCAGAGCCAAACGAGGCCCTGGCAAAGGCAGCGGACAAAAGGGTATGGATAGTAGACGAAAGAACGGACACCGCGATCTGGTGGACAAACCGTCGAAAAGACATCGCAATCCGGGACAGGGGCCAGGGAAAGGGGTTCACCTGGATACAGATCGATGGGGGCGCAGTATTCTATAGCTGCTACTTCTCCCCCAACAGAGGCCAAGAGGAATTTGCAGAATACCTTGAGGCACTGGACGTCAGCGTCAGAACGCAGGATCATCAGGCCCAAATTATCACGGGAGACTTCAACGCGGCGTCTGTGCTTTGGGGTAGTAGGCGCACCAACTTTCGGGGACAGTCCCTGATGAAATGGTTGGTTGAACGGAACCTTCTGGTTATGAACAACCCAAAAGCGGCCGCGACGTTCGCCCGTAGAGATCAGGAAGCCTTTATAGACCTGACGATCAGCGCCGCGAACACACCCTACAGAGTAGTGAACTGGGATGTCCTCGAACACGAAGAGAACCTTAGTGACCACCGATATATTACATACACGGTGACAAACGACGGATCACTCAAAAGCACGGTGCCTGCCGCTAGATGCCACAGGCCCAGATGGTCGGCTCGCAGGATGAGGAAGGAGAAGCTCAAGGAGGAGATAGTTCGGGGCTGTAACGAACTGGAGGACACCTTCAACGAGAAAAGCTTAGGCAAAATCCTCCGTAAAGCATGTGAGAAGGCAATGCCAGCTCCAGTACATCCGCGGCGGAGAAACGCTGCACCAAAGTACTGGTGGTCCCCCGAGGTGGCCGCTGCACGGAGAGAGTGCATTGGAGCCCGGCGCCGATACACTAGGGCCCGTGGGAAGGCCAAAAAGGCGAGAACGGAATCGTCTGAGCAGAAGTGGCGGGATAAAGCAGATGATCGCTGGTCCGAATACAAGGCAACACGCGTGAACCTGAAGACCACCATCAGAAAGAGTAAGCTTCGGTGCTGGAACCAACTGATCAGGGAGATCGAGCAGGACGTGTGGGGAAAGCCCTACAAAATTGTGATGGACAAACTGGGCAAGAGAGCTCTAACGATCCCACCTGATCTCGTAGAAGCCATTGTGGCTCACCTTTTTCCGGTGCAGACGGAGGAAGACAGAGACCCTATTACGGTGAATGAGGAAGGATATTCCTCCTGTAACGCTCGAGGAGGTCCAGCGAGCGGCTGAAAGGATGTCAGAGGGCACGGCTCCAGGACCCGACGGCATACCCCCGGAGGCGATCAAATGTCTAATGAAGGAGTGCCCATCGGCCTTTAAAACGGTCGTAGACGCACTTCTAAGAGAGGGACGGTTTCCAGAAGAATGGAAGAAGGCCCGCCTGGCTCTTATCCTAAAGCCGGGGAAGGAGCCATGCTCGGCCTCAGCCTACAGGCCCATCTGTCTTCTTGACACAGTTGCCAAGGCCGTGGAGTCAATACTCGCGAGCAGGCTCAATGACGCAATCGAGGAAAAGCAAATCTCGCTCTCAGAGGATCAGTACGGGTTTCGTAAGGGAAGGTCCACATTCCAGCCCATTAGCAAGATACTCGCTAAGGCCGAAGAGGAGAGGCAGAAGAGCCCCAGAGTTCGTAATCTATGCCTGCTGATATTGCTGGATGTAAAGAATGCGTTTAACAGCGCAAATTGGAGGGTGATTCTGAATGCGGTGGAGAAAAAGGGAGTACCAGCGTACATTCGGCGTATGATAGCGTCGTATCTGGCCAAACGAAGTGTGAGCTACGACGGCAGGGAATACGCGATGACCGCAGGTGTACCACAAGGCTCCGTGCTAGGACCTACGCTATGGAACTTAGCGTACGACGGCGTGCTAGAGATAAGCAGGCCTCGCGGTGTTGAGTTCGTCGCCTATGCCGACGACCTGGCAATCTTAGTCACCGCAAGGGATGCGGAGCTGTTGGAGGACCGAGCAAATGACGCCTTAGATGGGGTTAGCCGGTGGATGAAGTCGCACCACCTGAAGCTGGCACCGGAAAAGAGCGAGGCGGTTTTGCTTATTGGCAGAAAGCACTGCCGGGAGCTGGATATCCGTGTGGACGGTCACATGATCCAAATACACAAGCAGGTCAAATACCTGGGTGTTATGCTCGACAGAAACTTAAGCTGTACAGCCCACATTGATTATGCAACGGCCAAAACGCATCAGGTTGCGGGCAAGCTCGCCAGGCTAATGCCAAGAACAAGAGGGCCCTCGGAGAAAAAGCGCCGTCTTCTAGCATCAGTCGCTGATTCAATTCTGCTCTACGGGTCAGCAGTGTGGGGACCAGCTGCACTGAAGACCAAGAAAAATAAGAAAAAACTAAGGAAGGCGCAGAGAGTGCTGGCCATCAGGGTCGCCAGAGCGTACAGGACTGTGTCTACAGACGCTGTGCTGGTAATTTCCCGCATGATACCTTGGCCAAAACGTATAGAGGAGAATATCCTCTTATACCGGGACCAGACACTTAGAAAAGAAGATGCAAGAATAAAAACTCTGGAAAGCTGGGAGGCTGAGTGGACTGGGGCTAAACGAGATGCACCAGGGTCGTGGACGAGGTCAATAATCCCAGATCTCATCAAATGGTACCGATGCGAGTACGCGGAGACGACGTACTACCTAACCCAAGTTCTCACCGGTCATGGCAGCTTCCAGACCTACATGGTGAAGATTGGAAAGACTGAGGTAGACATATGTGTTTTGTGCGATGCCGGCGAGACCGACGACGTGGATCACACGCTTTTTGCATGCAGAGCTCTTGAGATCACGAGACAGACAACCCGCTCACGGCTAGACGTGCAGTGCAATACGACGAGAGACCTACTCTCAGGGATGCTCAGCTCGAAAAAAAGTTGGGAGGCGGGCTCTGATTTTGTGGAGACTGTTATGAGAGAGAAGATAAAGCTGACGGAAGAGAGGCGGCAACGCATGGAGCGCCGCCAGGCCGAAGATTGAGAGCCAGACTAGCGGCTCCCTACATGCACTGAAGTATTACCACAAGTATCCCGGTCATGTAGGTTAGGGGGTCACCAGGTTTTTAGTGGGTTTGAGAGTCCCACACTACCCAGACCAAAGGGTGTGCGTTATGCATTTTTGTTCCTGGCCCCTGTAAAAAAAAAAAAAAAGAAGCTTTTCACCAGGAGAGCAATACAGCTGCTCGCTGTATACTGTTCACCAGCAGACATAGCTGCAGAGCTGAAAACCGAACGGAAACTCTCACATTAGATAAGCTGGCGAGGCCAGTTGAGCCGAAGCACCTCATCTTAGACGACCTTTACCAGGCGCATATTGACTGGATAGATTGGTTCTAAAGAGTACATTCCGCTTTAGCTTTGCGCTTATCGAGACCTCGTTCATTTTTTACGAAATTCGGATAATCGTTCGATGAGTGTGAAAAGCCGGACATTTTCCGGACTGCAATCAAGTGTCCGGAGTGCAAAAATATGCTAAAGCCGTTACGTCAGCAACAAGCACCCAGTTACTCGTAAAGTCGTATCGCGTGAGCTACTAGGAAGCATTGTCTCGAAAACAATTTACAAAGCAAATGCCACACACCAACGGCTCATCTCAGTTTGCCAGTTTGCCTACACGATTTGACTAGGCAAGAGAGATAAACAATTTACATGATTTCGAATCGTGTACTTCGGTTTCAAATCTAGTTTTGAACGCGTAACTTACTACCATAAGCTGCTAGCAGCTCTTCCTTACTTTGGCGTTCGCCTGGTATCATAGGCTAGCGACTTTCCTCACAATAGGACATTTAGAGTACCGGTGAATAGAAAATACTCTCACGCCGCCCGAACGACGTCATGATGCCCTCAGAGTCTCAGATCCCATCACTTTAGGAATCCTCGGTATAAGATAGTACGTATAGTTCGTAGGGCTTTGTGTTTCTGTTATTTTACAACGATTTATTTTGTTGTTTGGCAATATGTATATATGTAATTGAAAGCACTTCCTGTTTCACAAAACTGTGTTTTTTGTATTTTTTTAATAAATTAATTTTCTATTGTTTTCAGGTTTTAGAAATGAAACTACCAGGTGGCAAAAATCAGCATTTTCGACACCTGCGCCTCTTCGCTTCTTAACAAGGTCAGAACGCTACTGAAACCGCTTGGGCCATTTGCCGTGTGGACGTAAATGAAGAAGGTGTCTTAGGCGGGTCTACAGCACGAAAATGATTCGTAAAGTTCAAAAATGGTGACTTTGACCTGGACGATAAACCTCATAGCGGAAGACCGTCTGAACTCGTACGCATTTAAGGGAGGACGCTCGCCAAACAACTTGTGAATTGTCCGAAAAAGTGGCTGCAGTGGGATCAATCTCCAACCACCTTCAATCAATAGTTTGTACTCAGAAACTCGAAGCTTGGGTGCCTCACGAGCTCAACGAAGAAAACAAAGGACAGCGCCCGCAAAATGCCGCTCAACATCTCGCCTGCGACCGAGCAACACGCGGATATAAACAGTGTTTTCCGGACCGAATCGTCACGGGAGATGTGAAATGGTACCTCTACGTCAAAATGAAGAAACACTATGAGTGGGTGGCACCAGGATACACACCGAAGCCGTGAATCAAGCAGGATTTCCGTTCAAAGAAGGCTGTGATCTGCGTTTTGTGAGACTCAGATGATATGATTCACTGAGAAATGCTCAAAGAAAACGCCACGGTCAACAAGGTGTTCTACATTGCCCAAGTGCATGGAGTAAATGAGGATATTTGACTGAGCAGGCCTGATCGACAAGGCCAAACCGTACTGCTTCACGGTAACGCCAGGCCCCATGTTGCACAAGCCGTTAAAACTGCACTCTAAGAGCTCGAATGGGAGCTTTTAATAAAAACTATATTAATTTAACGATCTTATATCATATACACGAATTATACTATCACGAAAAGTATATACTATCACGTGCGTTTCAAGTAAAAATATATGCCGATTATGTAAACATATATGGTCGTGTCGAGGCCCAGGATAAACGATTACAGCTTTAAAAGAATAATAAAATAAGTTTCATCATTGGCCAACCGACTTTAATATTATTTTTTCGACTTTTATTGATAAACGTGCAGTATTGATATTTGGGCACCGTAGTTCCCAACATTAAAGACTGGCTGTACCCCCCGGAAGGTTAACTCACCTGTTATACGAGCCGAGCCAGATCCTGACCGGCCATGGGGAGTTTCAGTCCTACCTGTTTAGGTTCGGAACCCCCCAAACCTGGCCTCAAACGCCAGATGACTTAAAACCGAACGCCATTGAAACGTTCTTCTCAAAAAGATACGCGTATAGGCGCCGTTTGTGTATCTCCTCTTGGTGAATAATGTGGCCGACGCCCACGTCGGCTAGTGCACGATAGCCGAGGGCGTTGCTAATGTTTGCATAACCTCGACAAAAAGTTCAGAAAGTGACACTGACCGACATATAATAAAAATAATGATGTTGCTGAAGTAGATGTCAGGACTTTTCAAGTGTTGCCGACTCAACTGTGCACTAAACACGATCAACAAGATTTACATGATCGTCGGATAGAAGCTAAAATAACACAATTCGATTAAGAATCAGGGAGTGATTAAGTCAACTAGTCTAAAACATTCTGGACATGTGACAGATGCCACTGAGATTGACAAAGCATGCCAAATGAATTCGGCGTTGACAGACATTTGAATAAATCGTGATATTACTATTATGGTATCTACTTTCTTTATTGCAAACGTTTAATTTTAGGGTCAGAGCTTTGTTTCTGTTACTACTGCAGCAGTTAAAGCGCAACATCATGTCGGACAATTGTAGGAAATGTAGGAAAATTAGGTAGCGCAAAATCATGTAATACAAAGTCATGTAAGAAATTCAAATTTGCGACGTACTTCAATTAAAAGAGACGGGTTTACATATAATATGTTGAACTCATTACAGCTCCCAGAGTGGAAACATCAAGACTACTCTATCAACTGCTTGAGGGTAACATAAATCACATTGTCGCCCGCCGAGTTTGCACAAGCAGTCCAAAGAGACCTCACGGAACTTCTCTCATTCACAGGTACTTATGTAGTGGCCAAGGACAGCAAAATCAAGAGCCTATTTTCATAGTTGCAGCGCCTTCACAAAGTAGACGTAGTATTATTGTCACGGTTTCATAAAACAAATGGGTTAAGGCCTGCCATTTTTTTAATATCAAGGTTGCCAGGCTTGCAATAATAATAATAATAATAATCATCATCATTATTATTGCTTCGTAAACTATTCGGCTGAGATCCATTAGCTGCTGATTAGAGACAACAAGGACACTTGAATGATTCATTTAAAAGAAAGTGCTTTAGCGTAGCAAATATAGCAAACCATCGCAGTCATTTTACTGTTCTTTATGTACTGCAGACATCTAAGAAATACGTTTAAAAGCTCGTTTCACAACATTTAAAGAAATACACACAACGTACTTTAAGCATATGTTGTTAAAATTGGAATGCTAACAGACATCACCTGTCGCATTAAGGTGCGCAGTTCAAATAATTGCGCAGACAAAGGGCTGACGACGGTCACTCGCACATTCCGCTACAGTCGAAACTGAGCACGTCATTGCTGAGTCGTCGATAGGTTTAACTGCAAGTTGGGAAAGCGGATGACGTGAGCGGGTCCCTACGGAAAAAATGTTACGGAGCCTGGCTTGCAAAGAGCTTACTAGAAACGCGAGCAAAGAAAGCCACAACAGCTGATACTCCCACCCCGCCTGTTTTGGACTTATTCTGACAGAGCTCCTAGAATTCTATTTTGCATATGTATTCCTAAACGCTAAGGTGTAAATACCTTTCTCCAACAGTGTAACAATAATTTAATGTATTCTACATGCCACTTTTATTTTTTACACACAGGTACAAGAGTGTATATATGTAATTTCACCACTATATATATATATATATATATATATATATTTTTTTTTTTTTTTAATTTTATTTATTTAAAATGCACTTAGTTTGGGTATGTAAATACGAACACGATATATATAACAAACATAGTAAAATGAATTATGAGCATTCTCGCTGCAGCTGAGAAAGCGACACGGATTCCGTACAATCAGGTAAGTGGTAGAGGGGACATGAACCGCCACAACGACGGCATTTGCAGTCCTCCTTGGGTTTATGAAACCCAGCAGACCGGCATAGTAGATGATGAAATCCGTGAACACTGTAGCGAGTAGTGAGGTGACTACATGGCCGGAGAGAGTCCTTCCAGGCCTGGTTAGGCATAGCTGGGGATAGATAGAACTATCTGGGAATTAGAGACACTTTTTGAGAATACTCATGCCGAAACGTTTCCAGAGCGACTGTCTGCGGCAAATTAAAGCGGTCTACGAGTTCATCAATAAATGATATTGAACCCGTGAGCATGTACACTAATCTGTTGCGCGAATTGAAAGAACGTTATAAATAGCAATGGGCTGAGATTGTCGCCTTGCGGATAACTAGTCGTCTGATCAAACGTGTTATGCTCGCACACACCATCTTCGAGGATAATTTGGTTAGCCCTCAGAAGTGCGCAGAGTAGAGTAAGCCTTCGCGGTCCAACTCCAGCCTGTCCCAAGTTCTTTAAGACAATGTTACGGGGTGCGATGTCGAAGGCAGATTTAAAATCAATAAAAACCGCGAACAAAGGGAGTTTTTCCCGGTTTCATGAGATTGTGATCTGCTCGAAAAGTACTTCGCAGGCTAAGATAGTGGAACGCCCGATCCTGAAGTCATGCTGCTCATCTGGAAAAAACCCCAGTGCTGTTAGAAAATCATTCCCTCAGAGAAGCATCTGTTAAAAAGGGACTGCCATATAAGCACGAGGAGATGTCCCTGCCGAAGGTGTTCATTCCTTACAAAATCTGGCCCGGTTACGCTTCAAAACACAACCACGTGGTCTGACCTTACATAATCAACTCTGGATGTTAGGGAATCTTCAACAGTGTTCGTACACACAAGTATGTGGTAGCGGCTAATATAGCGAACTCTGCACAGGAACTACTTACGCATCGCTTAAACCAGCATATATTTTATGCACATATACTGATGATATCTGTAGCAGGTCATTCGGCAGACACTGAAGCGATTTCTTAGCGATCTTCCTTTCAATACAAATATATGGGCCCTCAGTATAGTTTTCCATCGCAAACTTTACGTTCTCGATTTTTCTAAATGTTCTGTAGGAGTTTTATGGCTTTATGCTAGACGGGATCCTATTAAATACCAGATCTTCCGTCAGCGTTATCTTTCCGTATGGCCCTCAGCGGCGGCCCTCGTCCGTGCTAGAACAATTCCCTGCGATCTGGAAAGCAGCCAAACGCCGCCACTTATGAGGTAACCCCCAGCGCAAGAAGGGCGAGGAGCGTCGGCATAAAATCGACCTCTGACAGGAAGAGTGGGGCGGCCTACAAGAGGGAGCCCCAGGCTCCAGTCTCAGACACGGGCGATAGCCCCTTTCTGCAAAACTACCTGAATAGTTATCATTGTTTGAATTTATGTAAGAATGGAAATTTCAAGCTCAATAAAGAGTTATTGAACTTAAATAATTTGTCGTCCGGAGAAGACGGTCCCATAAAAAGTCTCCGCACCGTAGTCCCCAACATTAAAGACTGGCTGTACACCCCGGAAGGTTAACTCACCTGTTATACGAGCCGAGCCAGATCCTGACCGGCCATGGGGAGTTTCAGTCCTACCTGTTTAGGTTCGGGACCCCCCAAACACCTCAAACGCCAGATGACTTAAGACCGAACGCCATTGAAACGTTCTTCTCAAAAAGATACGCGTATAGGCGCCGTTTGTGTATCTCCTCTTGGTGAATAATGTGGCCGATGCCCACGTTGGCTAGTGCACGATAGCCGAGGGCGTTGCTAATGTTTGCATAACCTCGACAAAAAGTTCAGAAAGTGACGCCGACCAACATATAATAAAAATAATGATGTTGCTGAAGTAGATGTCAGGACTTTTCTAGTGTTGCCGACTCGACTGTGCACTAAACACGATCCACAAGATGCATCACTTAAATTGAGATTAAAATCGTGTACGTCAAGCGGAGATGAAACTAGCAGAGGGTGGTGTTGTATTCGTTTTTCCGTCCAAACTCTGCTTTCTTCAGACAAAATATGCACCGGACTGCAAATCAAACACCCGTTTTCTCAACCCGATTGCAAAGAGCGTTTAGAGCTCTTTCAACAACTGTCCGCCTGTAACATTGAGAAAATCGAAATTCTTCAAGTCCATAAGATTATCAGAGATAGATTTTCTCTTTCCATTAACAAGTGGAAACTGTTTGAATGGCCTGCGTTCTCAATATTTACGTGGCATGGTCAATTAGATGAATTTATCTTTCCAAAAAAAAAACAGTCTATCAGCGAGCTAAATATTATTGCATCTACAGCGGTCACTGACATGTTACCGTCATTTTTCGGTCTACTTTCTATGGCGCAAGCCTAACCGCTCTTAGAAAAAAAAGATAACGCAATCATATTCTTGCGTGAAGTGTTTGAGGAATATCGCAAAACGGAAACGGTACGGAAGGAAGCTACATTATGCGCTGGCTTTTGTATTAATTGTGTAAAACTTTTTGTTAGACGGCGACAAGCCACTCTACCGACGGATGCATTCAAGATCGTCAACATGGTGCATCTACATCTTAAGGCATCTGGTTGTTTTATGCTCGGTGTGCTGCTGTAGTTGCAGAAACAGTAACGAACTGATACCAGTGTAAAGCTTAGGCTATATTTCCTAACAATTAAACTACCTATCCCCTCTTAAGCTGCCTACTACAAATAATATGTGAACCAGAACAAATCTTACAACTCTGTACTCCAACAACAACGCCAACAACAATAACAACAATACTTGACGGTAATCGCAGTTTCCAAAGCTGCCCTTAGTGCCTTTGAGGAAGAAGAGCGTACGTGTTCAAACAGTTAATTGTTTCGCGTTAAGTCAGCTTACGCGGAACCCATGACTCGGCATGCTTTGCGTAGTTTACTGTAACTGAACTGATCCACGGGATACGTCCTCCACGCGTGCGATCTCGTCGACTGTCAAATGCATATAAAATTTCATTCCCATTAACCTGTCCGAAGGTCAACCTGTTCGAAATCTACCTCTCATATTATACATTTCGCTACAGAAACGGTCAAATCGCCGCAGTGCGGTTTCATCGTTTCAGGCGGTCCATAGGTAACCCTAATCCTAACACGTGTATAACACTAATCTAATTACATAGTTTCAGGCGGCGCGAGTATCGCTGTGTAATCCTAACGTGTGTATAACACTGCATCATATGAATATTATCTTAACCCGCGTATCACGCGCTACATCATCTAATGTCATATTACAAACTCCACTACAGAAACGGTCGAACCGCCGCAATGCGGTACTATTGTTTCAGGCGGCCCGTGAATAACACTAACCCATAAATATTGATCAAATCCCGTAAGCCCGACTTGAATCCTCGCCATTGACTCTATCGCATTCGGTCCTCTGTTGCAGGCAAAATACATGATTTCACCCAAATATAATTTCGTAGGTGCTATCTCTTTTTTTATACACCCAAAAACACAGTGCTGTCAGATGTAATTAAAACCACTAGAACTGGATTTTCAAAAAGCATAGACTCCAATGATAGCAAGCGACTCTGGTTGACAACTCATGCTGCTCCTTTCCTCCAAGATCCACTGAATAGAGCAAGTAAAGTTTTCAGGCTGACCCTCAGCCAAGATTTAACGTCCATGGAACTGTTTTTCATATTGCTTCATAGACGGACCCCCATAAATACAAATATGCAACGGTGGAGCTTGAACCCGCGCATCTATGTGTCTCCTCCGGTTGCGAGGCGCAGACTTAAGCCACCTCGCCACCGGGCTCGACCACTGAATTGAGCGAGAGCGAGAGAACAGAGCCCATTCGTCGCTAAAATCTTCGATATGAGTCAGGGCGTATAGTTGCGCCGCGTAAAGCTTTTCTTAAGAGGGTACATAGTCATTTGACGGGGTGACTCGATTGGTATTGTACTTCTGTACAGACAAATGAACGAACGATAGCCGAGCCGTTCGCACCGATGTCGTTGTGATATCCTTTTACTCTGAATTCGTACCTTTGCCTAGAGATGTCGAAGGGCGAGTCGAATAAGGTGTTAGTAAACGGTGCTGACCGAGGCAAGCATAACTGAAGCATTCATTATTACACAATCATCATCGTTAGCCATAAGTTAGCACGGCACGGCAGTTTTGTCTGCCGAGAGTTTCTTGTGAGTTTCTTGGCACCAAAGGAAAACAGCTGGCTGCGCCTTCTCATGACAAGGCTCAGCAAACTCAGTCGAGCTTCAGAGATTTTTTTAAGGCTTTAAAACACGTATTTAAATGTTCACTACTACGTGTGCCATGCTACTACTAGTAGTAACATTCTTGAATTACTATTAGAAATATTTCTGATTATAATTGAAGAGTCTTACTGCAAACTGACCTAGTGTCAATAGACCAATAGATCGATAGGCGCCTTGTGGTTAGCTGCTTTGTTTAGACAATTGCGGTCGGTTGCTCTATTTCGCGTAGGGTTTCGCTTTTTTTGTTCAGAGTAGTATCGACGTAGTCAGAGATGGCGAGCTTTCTTAGCGTTAGTGCCCACCATACCTTTTCTAGTGTTGCTATTTCCAGATTGTGTGACAGCAGCAGCAGCAGCAAAAACAACAACAACATCAACAGCGTTGACATGAACTACAGACAGTGTGGCAAATGGACAGCGTTCACGATCGGCACACAACGATTCGACCCGGTTCGTCAGGCAGGCGACATTTTGCGACGAAGCCAAAACCGACATGACGTACATCAAGCGACCAACATGATAACGTATCGATTGCCGTGGCCTGGTTGGCTTTTTTCCACCTCTATGCTGCTATCGGCGGTTTATTTGTCTGTCTCTCTGTCTGTCTGTCTATCTATCTGTCTGTCTGTACGGTTCCGGCCACGGTTGCCTGACCCGGCCAGAAAACGACCAACTACAACCGTTATCAGTAGAACGTCTAGTGTAGTTCTTTAATCTATGGCCCTGCGTATCGATCCAGTCTAAAGGAAATGGAAAACTTGACACCGGCCGGCAGAAAATCGGCTCTTCAACAGCTGCAACAGTCTGCGTCAGTTTTGTGGCCAGTTGTCGAGCCCGGTGTATGGCGCGATGGGTGCGCATTCGCAGGGGCCTTGCGACCGGAGGACAAACCTAGGTGCACGTGTTCGATCCCCACTTTTGATCCCGCACCTTGCACATTTGTATCATCTATCTTGTAGGTCTGTGTTACGAGGTAATGCAGAAGCAGTTAGCCCGTGGGCGTTAAATGTTGGCTGAAAGTCAGCCCGAAAAACGTCCAGCCGAATTTTGGCCAGTGATTGACATCGGCGTGCGACTGCAGCGCCACCGACGGCTACGGATGGAACGACGACGACACGAAACGACGAAAGGAGGGAAGGCTGCTGCCACTGACAATGCTGGTCAGCGAATGCGTGCTCAGACTCTAGTCGAGTATCCGACGACGACGGGCCACACACTATGGAGGGGGGGGGGCGGGATATAATCGAGAGACTAGTCGAAGCCAGAGACAGGGAAAAGCCGGCCGGCTGTCAACTGCGTCATCAACAATGGCGTGGTCAGTTAACCGGCGTTCGTTTATACCGCGCAGATTTTATCGGCATTTTATCGGCTCGGTTTGTTTCGGCAGGCGGGTATCCGTCTGTCTGCGCGTTCGTTCGGCGAGCCATTCGAACGGGCAGGACATCAACAGATCGAAACATTGGCCGGAACCACCGTCGTTTCCGTCGCCGCCGCCACCACCACCACCGGGCCCAGTAGAAGACCCACTTTCCATCCGCTCGCTATTATCAGGCCGATGCCACGGTGGTTGCCGTATTGTCCGGTCATGTTGTGTTACCGGTTCCAGCAGCCAACCGGCCTGACCCCGAGCAAGCCGATAAAGTACCGAAGAGAGGACGAAATGCCAAGGCAATAATACCGAACCATAGGCGTTTGAGCGAAACACGTAAAAACAGACGGAAGGGAGGGAAGGAGGGAGACAGCGGAGAGGGGCGATGTTGCAAGGGAGAACCCGAAGAGAAAACCTAAGAGAGAGAGACAGCGAAAGAGAGAGCGGAAAGAAATAGAGGAAGGGGAAAAAGGCAAGGGAAAGTGGTAGACCGGCTCATACGCGGTGCGTCTAGACGGGTTACGACGACGGACCAAGAGTATCTATCACTTGCTTGGCTGGTAGATGTGGTGGCAGTTTTGGCCGGGGCCAGCTGAGTTTACTTGCTTCGCTGGCATTTGTTGGTAGTGGTCGGTCACAACCGGCATAAGCGTGGCCATTGTTGATGCTGATTGGTAGTGATTCTGCTGCTGTTGTTGTTTCTGCTGCTGCTGCTGCTGTCTGACAACCTGTGAAAGACCCTGTGCCTTGACTCGTACGGATATCGACGTTTTAGTTAGAGACAAGAAGTTACCGTCAAACAGTAACACCGAAGAGTTTCTTGCTAACGGTACCCCACCGAAATCGCTGCCGAAAATGCTGCGTTTAGCCGCAAAGTCTGCTCCGTTTGTAAGGCGGTATGCGGCTCAAGCTGCCGCCCCTCTTGTGGAGCCTGTGCGCGGACCCGAAATCAAATACACTCAGGTAAGAGAGTCCAGAGCGAGTATGTTCGTAGGTTTGCGGATTCTGATTTTTAAGAGATTGTGTGTATATGAAACAGTGAGAGACAGATAGAGACGCGGATAGAGGGCAGAACGTATCTGACTGTGCTTATTGGTTATCCTAGATGGAGAGCTAATTGCTATTGTTAAGTAAAGCGTGCTTTCTGTCATCTGCCAGTTATTACGCCAAGCGGATTATATTTTCGGTTAATCTG
This sequence comes from Dermanyssus gallinae, assembly GCA_003439945.1. NCBI lineage: Eukaryota > Metazoa > Arthropoda > Arachnida > Mesostigmata > Dermanyssidae > Dermanyssus > Dermanyssus gallinae. The sequence goes on along the minus strand of QVRM01004388.1, from coordinate 24,194 downwards.
CAATCTAAGTGGTATGTTTTTTTTTACTCAAGAATATATATATATATATATATATATATCGATTTCAAAAATGTTACATATTTGTTCATGTAGCTTGGCTAAGCTGTTGACAGAATTTGCGAGAGGTTGCCATTTTGCTCTGCTGTAACACGTGCCAAGGCCGCGGCACGCATTCGTTCATTCATTCATTCATCCAATTGTTAGCGCGGAAGCATGCTGCCGTATGTACAACTAACTCGACGTGCATCTTTCGCAGAGGAGATGCCACTCGGTGGATTTTGGCACGTTTTGCGTGCGTGCACGCGTACCCCTGCAATACTTGCTCATATTGCTTTACGGCTTACACCGGCTTTTACGGCATGGTTTTTGTGCTTCTGATTAGCATGTGACTCGAAAGAGAGCGTGTTTGGACACGAATAGCTATTTTACATAGCTAACTCATGCACAGCTTATGGGGCAGTTTTGGCGCTTGTTTCTGATGGGTGGTATGCTTGTCCATGAGCACGTAACGATTCCTGTTTTGTTTGTTTTTTTGTACTAGACTACATAGCAGGCGGTCCGCAAATGGCTCTGCTCGCGGTTTAAGCATCTCTAGCAGCAACATAGGTCTACGTCCAACAGCAGCCCGGAATTAGCGAATAAATTGTCAATATCGACTTCGATATTGACTAGTTGCATTTTTTTAAAGTGAGTTTGCGACTTTCCTTTCTCATATGTGTTGGAGGCTACGCTATTTATTCATTTTTTTTATTTAGAGCTACTTATTCTGTAATTGCTATTAATACTACTAATCTAATTTTACTCTACTACTACCAATCAATAAACGGAAACACGTCGACCACATTGAGTAAGAAATAACGCCGATAGATGAAGTCTGTCGTTTGAACTTTATTTTTGGCCTGTTGTGAGCTATTTTTGGCAGTTGGGGACCGACAAATGCAGGCTCTCGTTGCTGTTGACAGCGGCTTTACTCAGCCAATGACTTTGTGGCCGCAGTGGAACTGTATCTTCTTTTTAGCTTAGACAAAATGGTGGTCAACTACGCTAAATACCAGCGATCTAAACGCATGTCGTTGTATATATATATATATATATTACCGAGCAAGACGGCTTAGTGGCAAAGCCTTTGCCTTGCACTGGGTTCGAGACCCAGACCGGCCACTCTCAAAGTGGTTTGCATGGTTTCCAATTTAGACAAAGTAAATGCCGGAGTGGATTAAAAGTTAGCCATGACGTGAAAAAACCGTACACGGGCCGTAGCCTTACGGAATGTCTAAAAAAATCATTAAACAAATATAGCATAAAATACATGTGTGGTGTGAGAAAGCGTGCACGGCCTGTTCGAGGCAGAACTCTACGCATTAGGTCTAGGCTTGGGCTGGTCCATGTAGCCAGGATATATATAGATATGTTGTTTTTTTGTAAAATCTCGTTTAAGAAGACGCCTCTGATCGAGATGAGACACAAAATATTTCCCAAATCTACACAAAATTGGGAGTTATGCTATGTAGCAGCTAATTACAAGGAAGAATAAAAAACTAATATTTTTCTTATATGTTATTGCATGCACTGCCCACTATCGCATGCACCTATTTTTTTTAGATCTTGGATCGCATCGATTTGGTCTTTGAACTTGGCATTCATAACGATATGAGCAGGTACCAAAGAACCTTTCAGAGTTTCCTTATGTTCGTAGCGAGCGGCTATATGATCACAGTGTTCTTACTCGCATGATGTTTTCCTCTTGTTTTATTTTTGAAACCATGCAAACCAATTTAAGAGTGACCGGTCTGGGGTTCGAACCCAGTCCTCCCGAATGCAAGACAAAGGCTTTGCCACTAAGCCATCTTGCTCGGTAATCTTAATGCTACCTTGTCACTCTATTAGATCGGCGATATATATGAGCTATTTCTACACCCAAACTAATAGCCGTCGCAATACAAGTATTAGCATGTGCCTACTTTTATTCGTTGATTTTGCCGGCAAACATTTCTTCACATTTTATTCTTGTCCATATTATCTCACCAACCACATTATTGTTTTTTGCTTCTTTTATGGAAGCCTTCGGGAATGCCTAATGCACATGGATCATTGGCAGCCACCAGCGATTAGTGTGAGACTTGCAAACTTGCTAAAGCTCTGTCCACTCCCGCACGCATTAGGCTCGAAATTGTGTTCGACATTTGTTCGACAGAGTGAAGGAGAAGTTTTACTTCTCTAGCTTCCCTGACGCCTTGCCTGTGACCTACCTTCGGCCTGAAGAACTGCGCCTGTACTCGTCCGGCGTGTGTGGGCTCAGCTGCTTCTTCGACCCGTCGGCTCCTCGTCTCGGCCTGCCTGTCGATCGGCCTTTTTTCGTGTGTACTTCGAGGGCAATTTTCAGTTATACCTACCTTTTTTCAACTCTTTTTTTTGCTGTAAGCGGTCACTCAGGATGACCACAAACACCCTGCTAGCTTACAACTAATATTGGCGTGCGGTTAGTCAACTTTCGTTGCTGATGGATAAGCGTAATTCTTTGCAACCCTTCTTGTGGGTCACCTGCTAAGCTTCTGTCAAATGCTATGTTTTTGTCTGTGTTTATGACAAAATGCGATCTCTAGGCAGATCTATACCCATTTAAAAAATAAGTTCAAAACGACTAGCATTGGTATAACTGCTCTTGCCGCAACTACCGCGGTGCAATGTATAGCTAACGTAACATGACACAATTACTGGTTCGTTTCTAAAATCCTCGTGTGTTTAATTTTAATTTCCAATCAATCTGTCAATATTACAAATGCTGTGTTTCCCTTGATTTCTTCAACATAGGCAACATAATAATCTTGCAAGCAGTCCTGCTTGCTGGCCATCTGCACAAAGCAACTTCCACAAACGCATATTAGTCTATTGTCTGTTGTCAGCTAGAAGCGCTTTTCCTTACAAGTGTTGTTCTTGTTGCTTTTTCTGATACTATTATTGCTTCTGTCTTACCAGTTTTTGCTGTTGTTGTTGTTGTTTTTGCAACTGTTGTGGACGTTTTTACTAATGCTGTTGTTTCGGCTGCCGCGTTTGTCGTTGTTGTGTTGTTTCTTTTATTGGTACCGTTCTATAGATTTCGATGCCTTCGTCGTAATTTGCTTTCCCTCGCTCGCGTTGCTCATTTAACTACGTTAAGTTACTGTTGCATCTGTTCTTTGTTTGCAAAAACCTTTGCAGGACGTATCTAAGCGCTGAATATGTAACGTTAGGCTTCGTCCACCGTGACGTGACCTAAGGTGTATTCTGGAATTCTCATTACTGTATGCGTTCATCGCACCCTGTACGATAGGTAACGGATTTGTGTTTCCCAGATATCGTTAACGACAATATATCTGCTGTTTTTTCGTTATATATACACTCTCTAGACCTTTTGTTTAGCTCACTAGGCAACGCGTTGATGATGTCGTTGGCAGGTCGGCACGGTTTGACAAGTGCTATTACCGACACTGCTATGTCGCCAGGCGGCTCCAGCACGCTGTGGCGTCATTTTGCCACAGTGTGTTAGTTTGATGATCAGCGTCTGGCCAGCGTCTGGCCAGCGTTGGCCCTGTTCGGTTTTAGTAGTACTTTGTATCGCGGCTCGTTTGACGCTTGCCACCTGTTGTTTTGTACGTCGGGCTGACAACTGCGCGTGCCTTGCGTAAGCACACAGCTTCCGGGGGGGGGGGGCGGGTCATTTTAGATGATGATCTAGCCCCAACACTACACGTAGGACTCGCAGCACGGTACATGCTGCAGCGTTATGCGCCCTTGATATAAAATGATGATATGTGTACGCACACTTATTAAGCAAATAAAAATAATCAATTATGGTGCATTTTTCTTTGCTGATTCTTAGGTCTAATATGGATGCTTCCTTATCTCGATTATTTCAAGTCCGACTTTCGTCTCCAAAAATGCTTCTTCATATTAGCATATATAGTTTGTGCAACGGCGTTCCTCATAAAGCAGTCCCCGGCGATTAGAGCAAATATAGTTTGATCTATGAAATTCAGGAATATGGCACAGTGGTTTGTTATCGTCGGGTAGTTTGGCGTATGCTGGCAAGCAAATCCTTGCAGTATCCCTCTTCACTCTCTCTTTCACACTCTTGCTACACTCATGTACGTCTTTTTAAAAGTATTAAGCGCTCTGCCTAGTAATCTGGCATACAGGCCCTACAATGTCCTATCAAATGCTGTTGTTTCCGCCTGTTACAGGTTACATTTAGAGATGTATATATACATTTTGTAAGCCTAAACTGTAAAGTCGTTAAGTAGTAAACTAAAAAACCTAAACTAAAAAGTTAAGTAGCTTACGAAAAAGCTAGACAATTTGAATTAAGGGGCAGGAAGAGATTGTGTTTTTTTTTTGGGAAGGTATTGCGTACTGTCGGCTGAGAGTAACGGTTGGCAAAAAATATATATATCGATATACATGCATATGTGTACGTGTACGAGTATGTATTATAAACAACGAGTTTGGTTATTTATACTCCACTGCCGTTAGCTCATTAGTGATATCCATTGTTTCGACTATATCGATATTGTGTTGCTGATGCTTTTGTACAATTATTAATATTGTAACATATTATACCATGTGTAATTTAAAATTGTGTCAGCATACGTAGTCCTATTGGATATGTTCTGTTATGAGAACATACGTGCTTCGGGTGTCCTAGTCAATGCATATTCGTATCCTGCGCTATATCCATGACTGCGTAATTGTAATTGTCAATTTGTTTTATTTATCTATTAAATAATTTTATTTGAGAACTTAAGGATTATGTGATCTAGTTTTGTTAATGAGCCATGTTTTTAGTTAAAAATTAAAATCAGTTATCTATACATTTGTTTCTGTCTTTTATATATATATATATATATATATATACATATCTTTGGTAGGGCAGAACGTAATTGAAATGCTTTGGCTTTGAAATCAATCTAAAATTTTCCTTTTATTCACGACACTGCGTCAGTTCCTTTGGAGGCTAACAAAAACTCGGACGAGCTCATCAAAGTCAACATCTTTGTCTATTACTTAGCCAGTCGGATAAAATCGTGGTGCACGATGCCTGTTCACCGAACTTAAAGTAAAATTTTGCGCGAATGGATACGTCTATTTGGCGTTTCTGGCAAGACTGGCTTGGGCCGCAGTACAAATTTCCACGTCGCACATTTTCGCAAAAGATCACTTTCTCCGTCATAAGTAACAATTTGATCCAACGATCCGTTGTGACTTTCAAAGTAAGTTGTGCTTTGTGCTAGTCTAGATCTATTTTATTGCGCGCGCAATAAAATGGAGCGACTAGCACAATGCACGCCAATTGGTTCAATTTTAACACGACTATAGACTCGGGGATTCTGTTTCACAGTTTTGCGCAACCGTTCTTCTTTGAGCGTAAAAGCCTTCTAGAACTGGGGTTCATCTTAAGCAGGCTTAAGTTGCCGGAACGAAACTCAGAGAGCCAATTGTAGTACAAAGTTTCAGACAGTTTCCGCAGCAGTAAGACCTCTTTGAACTCATGCAACATTGCCGTCCGTAACTGCACACGGGAAAACTGTAATTTTTCCAAAAAATATATTTAGTTAGGAACAAATTTCGTTGCCAGTCTTCTGATTCATCAAATGTCAACTAAGACTGTTCCAACTGCTTCATAAGATATCTCTAATTTTTCAATTATCTTCCTAATAGTCATTCGGTCATTTACATATAGCTCTTGTATATATATATATATATATATATGGCCAGGCCACTTCAACGAGGTTGCCCAACGCGCGCAATACTAGCATATATATATATATATATATGTATATATATATATATATATATATATATATATATATATATATATATATATATATATATATATATTTGTATATATGTTCATCGACGGTTGTGGGCAGATGCGGTGCAGCTAGTTGGTTCGTGCAGCAAAAAGGCCGAGACGATTAGAAAAAGATCGAAATGAACCGTATCGATAGATCGATAGGCGCCTGTTTTTGTTTTGCGGTCATCCATACCGTTCTTCCCATTGATCTATTTTATACGTTAGACTCGTTCTTGCGCTCGGTCTCTCTCTTAAATTCTTTAAACAAATACCGAGATAACATTCGACAACAGCCACCAGATAGATCACAGTACGTAACAACAACAACAACATGAGTAATGGCTACAAGTAACAGAGCGGCTCGATGCCAGCCGAGGCTGAACAACGAAGAACAGTCTGCAGTGACGAGGCGGACCCCATGGATCTCTCACACAGTTCACACAACCATGTTTATCTGCAAAGACCGCAAAGACCTTCTTGAAAAGCGTGTGAAGCTGACTTAACACAGCGTGTACGCTAAACATTGCTAGTATTAGTAAGATTACTTTTTATGTAATAAGAATAACGACAATATTGCTTATTGTCGAGTATATATATATATATATATATATATATATATATATATATATATATATATATATATATATATATATATATATATATATATATATTTACTAGATTTTTAACTCACTTTTTGAACCTCGCACGTCTTCTAGACGGGCGACCTAATTAGCATGATCAAAATCCGGGAGCATAGGCAGTTCTATCTGAATGAGGCCATGGTGTTACGAAAATTCATTCCTCATAAACACCAATAAGGCGAAGGTGCTTCGGCTCCATCGAAGAGAAGCAGTTGCAGCTGCTGACATTAAAATCAGTCGTGTTTAAACCCCTCACCCTCCTGTCATGTTAGACATTTTTGCTATTTAGGGGGTATTCTAACTTTTCTGTTGTCTTCTACAAGACATATAGATGACAAAAGAGCATGCCTTAGATAAAGTTAAATCTAACTTCATAAAAACGCTAGGCCTCCCATGTAACGCATCAACCACGCCGGCCCTCTGACTGTGTTGGGAGAGCACGTTCATAAAAGAACTTTTGTTTATTAACTTTTGTTTAAAAAAAGAACACGTTCATAAAAGAATCTATTGAAAAAAGATACGAATTCGATCAAGAAACGGTAGAGAATACAGGATACACCGAGAGGAACAAAAAATAATTTTTTTACAGTCACCCCACCATTCGATTGCAACACACTCGTCTTTTCTGTATTTTGACTGGCCGCAATTTCTCAACGGAATCACCATATCAATGGCGTAAATTATACACGTGTGATTGAATCACATAGTTTATTGAGCAAAAGCACTTAAACATGTACCACAGATGCTGTGTTCAGCTGTATAAATAAATAAATTGCATGAGTCGGATATTTTGTAAAATTCAGATCCGCTTTGATGATAATTATGATGGCCTGCTCCAATGCTAACTGCAGTGTGTCTCTGTTCATTTTCGCTCATTTGTATACTCGGGGCCCCCTTCGAGTTCTTTGATGGGCACTCGTTAGCAATACGAGTAATATTGCACGTATTTTGGCCTCTCGGCCATATAGTTTCCGAAGTATATGCCCGGTGGTACATATCTGTACATGTAACTACCTAGTACTAACCTGTACACGCGAACGCTCTCTGTGTTCTTTTCATGGTTGCTGCATTTTTCCAGTTGTTTATCAACAACGAATGGGTGGACAGCATCTCCGGCAAGAAGTTCGTCACAGAGAACCCGGCTACTGGCCAGCCGATTGCTGAAATCTCCGAAGGCGACGCGAAGGATGTCGACCGCGCGGTTAAGGCAGCTGGGGAAGCATTCAGGTGATTAGTTCGGTCCCTTATAATACTGGTCGTAGTAGTAGTAGTAGTAGTAGTAGTTGTAATGATAATTATTATAATATTTGTATTCTATTATGTCATTTTAGCGCGTAATTTTTACAACTGTGTCGAACTAACATTTGTATTGTTATCATTTTCGTATCAGTCCATAGCGCCTATAATAGAAGCCGCTTTCCCCTTCTACAAATTGCCAATGACATCATTTGTCTCAGAAATATCGCCTTGCGTTGGTCGCCTGAAATATCCCCCTCCCGTACGCTTTCCGATATCCCTAAAAAACTTTGCGGTGCTGACACTTATAGGACTTATAGGAGGAAGCAATAGGCATGAAGTGGTAGCTCCCTTACAGCTCGAATTACTTTCTTCGCTTTTTTGAATCTGCGTGTTCCATGACCCATCCACACTCGACAGAGCTGTGACGAAGGTATGAGAACGCCGCTGTGCATGAGACAGCTATACCTCAGACAGGGCGATGGCCATGTGGCCATAGGGTGCGGTAACCCCATCAGGTCGTAACGCACTGCTTCCGCTCAGACCTTTCGGCTTAAGTGTTGGCCTTTGTCCTTTTTACTATTTTATTATGCATCCTGTGTTTTGTAAGCCGTTCGTTGGTATTTTTCAGGTAGCTTAACGGCCGTTCTCCGCTAAAGGAATGTTGTGCCGATACAAAACGGCATGTTTTCTCATTGATGTGAGGTCATCTATGATATCTCTTGTTGATTTTTTACTTTTACAAGCATCGAGAAAATATTGGTTTACGTTTCTTTTCAGAGGGCCAGATTGAGCTGGCTCCCAATCGTCGCATTTTCCAAGCCATTTGTATTTTTTAATTTAATTTTTGCTTTTGGACCAACCAGGATTTTGTTATTATGGATTAAGTATTTGGTTTATATTGATTATTACTCACGCCATCAGTACTACCACGGCTGAAACGACTACCACTCCTAGGACTCTGTTGCCATTATAGGAGAGAATAGACTTGGCTAACATAAAAATCATGTACTTTGTTTCATTCAATCATATTTATTTCACTCAAATAGAGTATGTACAAAATAGCTCATGTTATTTTTTGTTAGACTTTGTTTCATTCATGATCCGCCAACCGTATCCGCTTAATTTTTTTTTACTTCAACATCACATAAATATAGTGAGTGGTCACAGAACAACGTAAACAACACACTAATTTAGTAACGTCGCCTGTCACATAGATTTTACGTCGTTAGTTTGATTTAACGGCAAGTCAAAAATGCGATGAAATGCACAGTCACTACAAAGCACCAAACGTCGTAAAATGATATAATGAAATATATATATATATATATATATATATAAGCGACGCCATGTCACAGTTTTATTTTAGAAGTAAGACACAGTCTTATCTAACAGTTTCCTTTTAGAAGATAGACGCTGTCTTATCTAGCACTTTCTTTTTATATCACTGTTACCACGATGTTCATCGTCTGGCTAGATTTTTTCGCGACTGGGTTTCGTCGCCTTACGCACTCGTAATGTTGCCAACTATGAGTATCGCATGTGATAGCGAGGCACCAAGAAATACACTAAAACGTCCAGCATACGAAAGGTTATTTATTATTCAGTTGTAGGGTTACAGGGATATGTGATTAACTCTTAATAGGTTATTGAATCAGAATGATATTGCATTTTCATGCTGTGCATTATTTAAAAATAGGACAGTCATTGTAACAATTAAAAGCATTCTACATAGAGAGCTATTGCCCGCGTCTGGTTATATATATATATATATATATATATATATATATATATATATATATATATATATATATATATATATATATATATATATATATAGGACAATTGGCCAGGGTCTTGGCTATTGAGCTGAGTAATAAACATGCGAATCTTTCAGGCTGGGCTCGGACTGGCGTCGTATGGACGCATCGCAACGTGGTAAACTACTCTACAATCTGGCCGATTTGATGGAGCGAGATCGCATCTATCTGGCCTCACTGGAGACACTCGACAACGGGAAACCGTTCAATGACGCCTACAATGTCGACCTCGAACTTTCAATCAGGTGCAAGCTAACTTCCGCCTGCGGAAACGTGGCAGCGGTCTCACACAATGCAATGTGTCCTTCATTGATCTTTCTGTCTGTCAAGCGCACATTTTCTATAGCGTCTGTCGTTTTACTTTACTTAATTTAAATGTCGCTTAAATGCGGAAGCTGAAAATTTTTACAAACTACAGCTACGCACTATTTTAATATAAGAAACCGAAGAGCCTAACCGGCCGTATTGTTCAGCACCGTATTGATGTAATCTACTCTAATTTTACGTTGACTTTGAAACAAACTGGCATAGTAAGTAGCTAATGATAATCAGAACACGTCTGCCAGACTTCCCAAATAATCCAAGCCGGTTGTCCCAGAACGAAAAGTGTAGAGGCTCAAACACACCAGATCATACTAAAAGGATGCGGTGCTTTTATCGCTTCTATGCTTTTGGTTATAGGTGTAGCCCAATTACCAAAGGCCATTTATTATATATATTATAAACTGGCAAAGTATGCTTTGTTATATATATATAAATATATATATATATATATATTAATAAATATATACATTACGTAAAAACGATACAACATAAATATATATATATATATACATTACGTAAAAACGATACAACATATAGATATATATATATATATATATAGTAAAGAGATTATATTATTATATACAATCAGTTATGGCAGTGCGTAACGACGTCAATCATCAATGTGTCGGTTTGTGACCGTAGGTGTTTACGGTATTACGCAGGCTACGCCGACAAGAATCATGGCCGGGTGCTGCCAATCGACGGTGACTTTTTCGCCTACACGAAACACGAACCTGTCGGAATCTGTGGCCAGATCATTCCGTGGAACTTCCCTCTGCTCATGCAGGCCTGGAAGCTTGGGCCGGCGCTCGCCATGGGCAACACCGTCGTTATGAAGCCCGCCGAGCAGACGCCTTTGACGGCGCTCTACGTGGCGCAGCTAAGCAAGGAGGCCGGCTTCCCGCCGGGCGTGCTCAACCTCGTTCCAGGCTATGGGCCCACGGCTGGTCAGGCGATCGCCACACATCCGAACGTCAACAAGGTTGCTTTTACGGGTACGCGTAACCTATTGGCAGTCTCACTCCAACGATCGATTGAACACAAACACACACACACACAGTGTTTATGCTGAGATTTTGCTCAGATCGGCCATCCGGCCGGCAAAAATCTTCGGTCTCCAATTGCTTAAATTAGCTTAAATCGTATAAATTAAAAAATATATATATAAAATATTGTGATGATTTATTAATAATTTACAATACATTTGCACACTCGGCAGTACTCGCCTTTGATATATATATATATATATATATATATATATAGGCAGTGCTCGCCTATATATATATATATATATATATATATATTCATGCTCTTCTTAGTGCAAGTTTATTAGTTATCTTTTAATCACGCAATGCAGTGCCAGATCAGCGTTAGCACCATAATGTGGCTTTAAGGATACATTTAATGAAATATCTTATAAAAAACTCGTTTCTTTCAGGTTCAACTCATGTAGGTAAGCTGGTGATGCAGGCCGCGGCATCGACCAACCTTAAACGGGTAACGCTGGAGCTCGGCGGCAAGAGTCCTAATGTCGTGTTCGCAGACGCTGACATAGATCACGCTATCGAAACTTCGCACTTTGGCTTGTTCTTCAATCAAGGGCAGTGCTGTTGTGCGGGTAGTCGTATATATGTTGAGGTAAGTTACCTTTCAATTCCTCTTCGTTTTTCCTTTCGCTCTATCTTATATCAAAATTAATTTGACATGGTCAATTTTGTTTTCATTATTTTGAAAGCGGTGTGGGTCGCCCTAATACATGGCATGCAAATGTTTGCGTGAGTTAATAAAGGCAAAATTTGTAAAGAGGGGTATATATATATATATATATATATATATCTTAGTTAGAGATTATATACGTGCGCATACATATCTAACATGCATAATGCCCTTAGGGCAGTTTTTAACTTGCGTCGTAGCGATTCGGTTCGTAAGTGTTTTTAAGACTTTAAGCTATTACTACTTAGGCATATTTACAGGGTAAGCATTGTCTTGTTTGCGTTTAAAATGTATAGAGGAGTTATTTCGGATTATGCTGCTGTATCGATAAGAGCTTCTGTCAGACGCACGGTTCGACGTGCAACGAAATTTGTGAGGCCAGTAGCTCTAAGGAAGTCCACCTGTCGTGCTCTCGCGTACACCTTGCTGGCGCTATCTGGACCAAACTTTCCAAGGAAATTTGCGTACTCACCTCAGTCAGTTTATAATAAACATGAGGTGAAAAAATGGGTCACGAGTAAAAAATCTGATTAAAACTAGTTACCTGTAAATAGGTTGAAGAAAACAAGTCACGTGTGTTAACGGAAGAAATTTTAGCGACTTCAATTATTAGTTTTGCATGGAGTGAGACATGTTGGAGTATGAAATAGATCATATTAGTGCTATTACACATTTTACAAATTTTTATATACGAGAACTGCGAAAAGCATTATGGAAAACTACGGTTTCGTGAATAAATCTAAAATTTGAAATTCAACAATTTAATACGGCAAATACAATATACATCTGAGACCCAATTGAATGACATCACGACTTGTATGATTGCCTTTTTCTCTCACAGGATAAAATCTACGACAACTTCGTCGAACGGAGTGTTGAACTCGCAAAGCAGCGTAGTGTAGGAGATCCGTTCAACTCTGAGACCACACAAGGTCCACAGGTGAGATGCGACGTTCACGCATGTTGGCGCTTGAAGGAATTATTCTTGAGGTTTCTTAATCATTTTCAACGTACACAAATTAATCTACTATACATGCTATATTTAAGTCGTCTGCGTAGCAAACGTGGACAGATATGATCCCCCGTAGAACCAAGTCCCGCAGCTTGGAAAGGTCTATCCCCTCGAGCACCTCCGATGATTATCTGTCCAATGTCTCGATCGACGCAATCTGCTCCATTTCGAATTATGATAAGGTTCTCAATGATATGTTTCTTATAAGTTTAAAAATAGATATGTATACTAATTCTTTCCCACATCGTCTAAGTCGTCTGGTTGTGACATAGTTGGTCTTATGATTGCTAGATCACCTCTTATGTAGCCCGTTCTGTTGATTGATCAGGCAGGAATCTATTCTGTTCCGGAAGATTCAAGATTCAAAAACGTGGTTTATTATAAGAACTGCATAATACAATGCTTTAGTTCTCATTAAAAATCTAGAAGTAAGAGGTTATGGCATTAGTCGTAGAGGCAGGCACAATAAGAAAAGTAAGAAGTTTGTGAATGACGCTCGTTCAGGCGATACTCCGCGATAGCTGTAATGGTCTGTGGTGTATGGTTCCTCCCTTTGTTGTTTCCGCTTTATTTTGAGCTCTAGCTTTTTAGATGGAAGTGTGTTCTCGCGGCCGTCGATGTTTTGGTGGCAGTTGATGCTAGTTGATGAAGCGCCTTATCGAGTTTATGCCAACGTCGATGGAGCTCGAGCTAATCTTATTACATCAAATTGTTTTGGGATTCTCACGGAATAAAATAAATGTGACTTTGCTTGAATGCTTTCGGTGAGCCCATGTAATGCACTTGAGATCTGTTATATGCGCTCTGTATATCCCGATTCTTGCGCCGAATTCATAATGTGATAAATTGAGTTTCTCCCATTGTGCGAAATGTACATCTTATAATACATCCGATACTTATTTGTCTGATAGGGAATATGCAGCTGCCGACCGCAGCATTAACGGCAAATCGAAATATCACCCTCGATCTCTCGCAAGCCACTTTTGCTAGGAGATTATGCTAACTCCACAATTGTCGTTTACAAAACACACAAAACATGAAAAAAGAAAAGAAAACTACCACATTACTTAAAAGACCATGCACAGATCTCGACGTGAAGACGCCTATAAACTATTTTTAGAATAGAGATTGCACCCATATAATACGTTGTTTGCGGAATGTTGCGTTACGACTTACTTACAAATATGTGAGGACTTTACAAAAAGACAAGATAAATCAGACTTCATAGAAGGCACACCGAGAGGAACAAAAAATAAGTTTCGCAAAAAACGATTTACAGACAGTCCAGCAGGAGAAAAATACTGCAACGTAGCAACAGAGCTGTGTAGATTAAGCGAATACGGGTACCATCATTATTTATGCCTAAACTTACCATCAATATGTATGCTTAAATTTATAACGAGAAATCTTATTGTGCCTGCAAATAGTGCGAAAACTGTGTACTAATAAATACCATGTTTTGCAATGTTCTAAATGCAACATATCGAGCATCCAAGAGGCACTAGAGATTTTATGAATAATTGGTGTATATTCAATACTAACTTAGTGGTGAATAAATCAATTATATATATATATATATATATATATATATATATATATATATATATATATATTAAGGGCTACAAAAAATTCTTTTCGGTTTTGGCGCTATAAAGAAAACACATATATAGGAGACACTGGGAGGTCTTATTTATTGATTTATATATTCTCCGCCGGAAGATACAACCTCTGCTCAACGATTTACAAGGTTTTCGAATTCCTTTTCTGTAAAAGTCTAGGTTTTTAGTGGCAAAATATTATTCCAGCCCAGAACGCACGTGTTCGATAGAAGTGAATTTTTTACTACTTAAAAATTTTGCATCGATCTGAATAGATGGTAATCAGATGGTACTAAGTCGGAGGAACACGGTGGATGTTTCAAAAGTTACCATTTTAGCTGGGAAATTTTCGAAAGGGTCTTCCTACTCACGTGGGGCCTTGTGTTATCTTGGTGGAACAGGACACCCTTTCTTGAAATTAGTGCAGGGTACGACTGCTTTAATTTTTCGTGAACCTTTTCGAGTTGACAGTACACGGCCGTATTTATCTGTCTGGTTACGCGGTAAAAGTGCATAGTGCACTATTCCGCCCACATTCCACCAAATACACAATAAAACCTTGTTTGCGTGTATGTCCTTTTTGGGCTGGGTGACGGAGGTGCCAGGTTCACTTGACCAGAACCTTTTCCTGACAGGAGAGTCGTAGAAGACCCATTTTTCATCGCAGATCACAAAACGATCGAAAAAAGGCAAATGTTGATGCCTGCTGAGGAAAGAAGTGCTGACGCGCATGCGCGTCATCTTGCTGAAGTCCCTGAGCTCGTGAGGTACCCATTTGCACAGCCTAGAAGTTATTCCGAGGCGTTTTAAAGCTGTGCTAACAGCTTGTTGGGTAATATGAAGCTCCTGGGAAAGTTTCACAGTAGTTATAGTGGGATTTTCCTGGATTTTCATTCGAAAAACCTTCTCACTGACAACACTTGGCCTTCCTGATCTAGGCTTATCTTCGAGGTTAAAATTTCTCTTTCGGAATTTCTCAAACCACTGTTGGCACATTCTGTCTGTACAACAGGCATCTCCAAACGGTTTTAACCACTCTTCATTTTTAAACTCATCGCCCGAATTTGGCATTTTTCTACCTCAATTTCGCAGCACTTTTACGAACAAATGGCTTAACAGATTTGGTTGAGACCAGCAGATTCTCCGCTCTTTTTCACATAAAAACAACAAAGAGTAAGCCAATGATCTATGCCTAGGCGCCGGGGTGGGTGCTGTGAAAGCCGCGCAAGCGCCAATCCGAAAATACTTTTTTGTATATATATATATATATATATATGTATATATCTGATTCGGAACGTGGTTTATTTGCGAAGCTGCATTACAAGTGCTTAAGTTTTCGGGGGAAAACGACGTTCTATTATATATATATATATATATATATATATATATATATATATACTTTTCTGTTATTGGTTTGGTAAGTCAAGGTCTATTTAAGTGACACGTTAGTAGTCAAATATTTATTTTCCATGTCTAACGTATATATGACATTGTGGTGTTATATTGATGCTGCTTAGGTGGACAGTGAACAAATGAAGAAAATCCTCGAGCTCATAGATTCGGGTCGTAAGGATGGCGCAAAGCTACAAACGGGAGGTTCACGTGTTGGCGATAAGGGCTACTTCGTTGAGCCTACAGTAAGTAACGATACCACGTCAGTGTAAAGGCATTGAATTTTATTGAAGTATTTAATTTATTAATCTCTAATATTTTAGTCTAAACTCGGGCTCACCCTGGAGCCAGCTGTATATATACATATATAATGTATTTCCGTATAGTACATTATGTATATGTGACACACATTAAGGCATTGAATATCGATCAGACGTTGTTATATGGGGTTATATGTTGGGTTTCAGAGTTTTCAACGTCTACATTCCTGCTAGACCGCCTTGCTTCAACGGTTTAGTTAGCAGCCAGGGCTTAGAGAGGTTAGAAGCAGACAGGTGACGCAAGTTTGAAGTTGTCGTGTTATAAAAATAAGCATCTAACGTTGGCATCTGGCTTTTGGCCGACATCTCTGCACGTGCGCGCTGTTTTCGTGTCCCCTTCTTGTGTCGGATCAGGTATTCTCGGATGTTCAGGATCATATGAGAATTGCACAAGAGGAAATCTTCGGCCCAGTGATGCAAATTCTGCGCTTCAAGTCGATGGACGAGCTCATCCACCGCGCTAACGACTCCCAGTACGGGCTGGCGGCTGCTGTCTTCACGAAGGACCTCGAACGTGCTCTGCACCTGAGTAACGCTCTTCAAGCCGGAACTGTCTGGGTATGCCGCTGCTACTGCAGTAATTCAACTTCAGTTGCCAGACCGTTCAAATCACCGACGCGTCAACGATTATAACGCCTTCTCCGCATTATACGCCTCGCATGTATTATGTCTGCATGCTTTTAGGGTTTTTCCTTTGTCTCGTACGTGCTGCCTTTGTCTTGTCATCCGACTAATACTTCGCCTTTATTCACGGTCACCGTTTTAAATTGCGCACACGTCAGCCAAACAGCTATGTCAGACACCCTGTCGACGTGATGCGCGAGGTTGCTTCTAACAGGTTGCTTACAGGAACATTCAATTGCCTTTGCTATTAAATTAAACACGGGACACGTTGCTGGGCACGTTGAGCCCAGTCATGACACGTTCACGCTAGGTCATATTCCGCTGACGGCGCCGCTGTGCTGCGACTAGAAGTAGGCGCCAAGCGAAGCGTGACTCGGAGTCTAACAGGTTGTCAGGATGGCGTTACGCTGCGGGGAGCAGCGCAGCGGGGGAGCGCTTCGTGCGGGCCGATTTGTAGCTGTGCAGGGGCCACAAATTATTCATGCGGTGTAAACCTCTAAAGAAATATATATATTTTCACGTTGTATGCTCATTTAGGTGAATTGCTATGATGCCTTAGCATCTCAGGCACCTTTCGGCGGTTACAAAATGTCTGGTCTCGGCCGCGAGCTTGGAGAATATGGTCTGCAGGCCTACACTGAAGTTAAAACGGTGTGTAGTATTTTTTCTTTGTTTCTTTGTTGGTATTATATGATATGACATTGCTAGAAATGTTGTTCTTATTTGTTTTGTTTCTCTGAGCATATATGCAAATGTAAATATCATATAGTATCAGAAGGATAAAATTGACATCCACATCCGTATCTGACGTTGGACTGTGATTGCGTGTATATGTCGCAGTTGTCGTTATAATTGGTCAATATCGCCGTTTGTGTGTATAACATTTGTACTACTGATTAATTGCTGATTCTCTATGGACCTTAATCGCATTTAGGTGTGCATGAAACTACCGGAGAAAAACAGCTAAGCTGGGATGGATCTTCTGGAGAGGTCTGTCAATCTCATCTCATCTTCTGTGTTGGAAACGTTCCCATCGAAGCTGTATCGGGATATACATGCTCCTGATCTCATGACTCTCCGTTCTATTTAATACCAGGAGAGAACGAGTCATCTGGGCAAGACAACTGGTCAAACGGTGTAGATATGGCAGTTGCGTATAGTGGTCTTGATATGAACGCATGAATGCAAGAATTATGCCTTTTAATACATAGTTGTTGGTAGTTATCAACTATTTGAGCAATTGCGACGCTAGTTATTAGGACAGAGATTTGATTTTTTGAATATAATCGAAATGAAGCGTATTGTATGCTAAAAACAATTTGATTTGCTCAATAATTTGGGGTTCTCTTCTGGTACCAGTTAGTGAAATCATGTGAAATACGCAGTAAATAAAGCTCAACGTGATGGTTTTCGAGTCGGATTGCTTATCACTGGCCCTACATGTACTACCTGTTGTTGCTGTTGTTCTTTCGTATCTTGCAGTTGAATATTTTGTCGCCTTTGTGGTTATCGCTGTTTTATTGTACATTGCAATTTCTTCGTGCTTGCAGTTTTTGACTGCTTTTTTGCTAACTAACCTAAACTGTTAAATGTTTGCTTGTGATTGTATTGATAAATGGAATGGCCAAATCGTTTAAACATTAGGCTCACGCTAATGATAAAAGCAACGATATCCGGCTTAATAGTATTCGTAACGAAGGCCCAGGTTTTCGGATGTGTTAGAATAGTATTTGGCAAGACTTGACACGACGTACTAAGTGTCTAAGTTTAACTCTCTATTAGAAGATGTGTAAATAAAAAAATAAGGGTCCAATTTGGTCTATCGTCATCTGATTAGGAAATTTAGGGAACTATGAAAATGCCAATTCCTATTATACTATTAAGCACTCAGTTTTATACTTGCTTAATGCACACCCAACGTGCCGATTCTCTCAGTGTGCTTTAGTATTGCCAATCCGTAAGCTGTACCACAAAAGAGTCAACCTAGCTGTTGTTTGGGCATGCCCCTTAGTGAAAAATCGCTTTCCTTAATTTAGAGGTTCGAATATAGAAACCGACGATGTGATAACACTATGGTCAGATAGGATTTGACAGTGGCAACCTACGGGGTTATACCTTTTGACCACAATGCAAAATGTTGTTTTACTTAGTAGAGTTAGTTTAGCAGAGTAGTTTTACTTACATGAAGTATGAGCAGGCTTCGACGCTCATCCTGAGTTTTAAGGACGGTTACGTCTAATGATTTTCATGTATTTAAGAAAAAAACTTGAGGGTTAGTAGGAGTGCCGGCGGCTACTTAAACCTACTTTTTAAACAAATATATATATATATCCCCAGACTTCGCCTCTCCCGTCTGACAGCACTACAACACTCCACGCACCGTGGGGTCCAATGGATGCTAGCCGCCGAGCACTTCAAAGAAGACCTGCGAAAACAATACTTCTTGGCGAGCGCTTAGGAACCCCCCATTGAGACCGCTACACAAGAGATCGATTACTGGTCTCAACAACTACATAACACGTTCGATGGGGCACATTTAAAAAAGCACACGGAACGCCTGTTGTACATTACTGTATTAAGGGTATGCCCTACCTACTGGTAAAAAGTATTTAAACCTACTAAAGCTCAGGATCAACGCACTACCAACGCGTGCCAGATTGGCCAGGGGACGCCCGGGCTACAACAAACTCTGTAGGCACGGGTGTCACGCAACTGAGACGTTGGCTCATGTCGCTCAGATGTGCGATACAGCACACAAACAACTCTAAAGAGACAGTTACAAAGTACAAAAGTTACAGGAAAGCTCCTCACAGCAGCTGCTTCTCCCCAATCCGCGGCCGCTACCGAGGCCCTAAACAGAAGCGAACCAACACATACAGGAGTCGTCAAACTCGGCCGCGGTATACCGCTAAACTCACCACAAAGAGACACACCTGTAACAAGACGTCTCGCAGAGATGTTGAAGACGCCTTAACAGACGTCGCTCGGATGTTCGAGGGTGTCAGCCCTGATCTGGCATCAACTCTGAGCCCGGTTTGCAAAGGTGTCTTCACGAAAAGGGGTCCTGCCAGACACATATCAGCCAGGCATGCTGACGTCGCTAACAGGCCGTTCACAGCCCATCGGGTCTCGACGGAAGAAATGGATATCGACACTCTACTCGTCGACATTCAGGCAAACATGCGCCATGCCAAACTGCTACGCATTTTACCAAAATATGTAAGGCCTACTGTTCCTCGGTCGTTCGCCGATTGGCACTCAAAGCAGCTGTCAAGATAATAAGGATGCTGTTTTAGCAGCTCTTGGCGATCACCAGCTAGGATTCGCTACCCCTGGCGGTACAGAGGTAGCAGTACACTGTGCCCGTAAATTTCTGCAATCGCGCAGATGACTGGATTTTCGAAACGCTTTTAATAGCGTTCGACGAGACATCTACTCCAATCCGTCAAGTCGTGGGTACTCTTACTGTTCATCACCAGACGAATCTGGCTTACGGTCAGTCATCACATCTGGTCATGCCCCATGACACGATGCTATCGCAAACAGGTCTTCAGCAGGGCGATCCCCTAGGTCCTCCTTTTTTCTGTCTGTGTATCAAGGATATGGTGGATACACTTGCAATCCCCCCTTAATGCCTGGTACCGAGATGACGGCGTTCTAGACGGAGACCTCCCGACAGTACCAGACGATATTCAGAAAGTCATTGACTTTGGTGTGATTAGTGGCCTGACTCTGAACCCGGGCAAATGTGAAGTCTATGTTACGGATCATAACGGAATTGAACCATTAGAATTAACGGGCCTCTTTAGCTTACTCCCTGGCTGTCGCGTTGTTGACAAGGCGGACCTGGAGCTGCTAGGTGTGCCCTTGCTGCCGAATGGGGTACTAAAAGCACTAGCCGCCCGGAAGACAAACTTCGCCACAGGCAGACTATCCCAATTAGGGGCCCACTGCCGTCTGTTTCTCCTTAGATCTTGCTTTTCAGCCACGAGGTTAACACACCTATTTAGAGGTTGCAATTTATCTTCATCGCCTAAACTTTTAGAGCCTTTGAATGATCTTAGCTTAGACATTTTAGAGGAGATACTAAATCTTCAGCTTACCGCTGGGCAAGGGATCAGGTAATGCTTCCGATCTTTCTAGGCGGCATAAGTATGCCGGACGCGGTCATGATGGCTGGACCCGCGATCGTGTCATCATTGACTCAGGCTTCGGAGAGGGTTAGGGCTTTGTTAGATAAGGATGGATGGGAAGCTTATAACGCGGAACTACAAAAGCTGACCGACATGTTGTTGTCTTTATTTGACTTCCCTCCCGATGAAAGAACTAAACAGAGTAGTTGGACAGACCCTCTGCAAGAAAAGCGATTAGCAAGCCTAATTAATAGAGCCCCTACCGTGGCTGACAAAGCCAGGCTTCGAGCCTTTAGTAGTCAAGGGGCTGGAGCCTGGCTACATGCCCTACCCTGTCCACGAATAGGGACGCTTTTGGGTGATGAGACGACGCGCATCAGCACAGGATTGCGGCTTGGTGTCGACTTAGTTGTCCCTCACCGATGTCGTTGTGGTTGCCTTGTAGACGCCTTGGCGCATCATGGCTTATCATGCGTCTTAAGTGCAGGCCGAAGGCACGCCACTCGGCATTAAATGACACTTTCAGTCGAGCACTGAGGTCTGCTGGCTTTCCTTGCGTACAAGAACTTCCGAGTCTATCCAGAGACGATGGAGAAGGCCTGACGGTCTCACTCTAACCCCCTTTGAGCGTGTCGCACGCTTGTTTGGGACGCAACTGTAACCGACTCATTAGCTCCTTCGATGGGTTGCAGGTGCGGACCAGGCAGGTCATGCGTCTAGGTAAGCAGAGGCAAATAATGTAGAAAATACTCTGGCGTTGGTAATCCGCACCAATTTTGTCCGTTGGCTTTGAAACAATAGGAGGACCAGGCCCCGCTTACATTGAAATTGATTCAGCGCGTGGCTAGAAGCCTTAACCTCTCCACGGGAGACTCAAGAGCATCGGAATTTTTGCGTCAGAGGCTGTCGCTCGACCTCCAAAGAGGAAACGCAGCATCTGTTGGGGCACATTGTTGAACTGGGCTACTCCCGGGTTAGACAACCCGTAACCACTCGTTAACGCGGAGACAATTGTTCACTCCAAAATGCTAACATAAAGTAATTTAAGATTTTTAGGAAATTAGATGCCGAGGTTGCGGCCCCGAACTAGGATCTGGCAAGAGCGCGGCAGGACAAGCTCACCGAATATGACGTCGAGTTTCTAAGAGCGGCGCTCCCCCACCCGCAAAAACCTCGCAGATCCGGATCCATCACTATCTATATGAGTTGTATGGGACTCCAAATCTGCGAGTACGCTCTTGGGGCTGGCGTCACGAAGAGGAATCTTATGGATCTTACCGTCTTAACGTTGCAAGGAATCTTGAGGATATACCGCTCGCACCGGGTCCATAAGAGCGGGGGCTACCATCAAGCAAGGACACGGACAGCTGATTCTTAACCTCACGTGACACCTTTATACCATCATTTTTATTAAGGCGAGCACTGCCGAGTGTGCAAACGTATTGTAAATGATTAATGAATCATTACAATATTTTTATATACATATAGATATATATATATATATATATATATATATATATAGATTATATATATATATATATATATATATATATATTATATATATATATATATATATATATATATATATATATTTGACAACGCTTTTGATTTGATGCTCTTGATTTGAGGTGATATTTTTAGTAACAAAAGTACTGGGATTTCTATAGAATGGTCATGGTGCAAATATTCGTTCGAAGCACAGGCAAAGCACTTGTGTACCATACTTAATTTAAACAACTTGCGATAGTGTTACGAAAATAAGCTTAACATCAATGTAATCAAAAAACAAAAAGTAAGGACTATTTAGCAAAGGAGAAGCTCACGCTCAAACTGCGTATAATATAAATCTAACGGACGCTAATATTGCATTTTACTAGGCATATTGAACAAGGGAGTGAAAATACGGTTTTTTAACCATGGTGTTGAGGATTTTTGACTAAGTTGACCTTAAGACTGTAATTAGTATATGTAAGCTCAAAATACATTCCGCAGTAACATATTGAGTTATACTCATATCACCCAAATCAGCATTAGAAAACCTCAATTCTCAGAATTTTTACAAGCATTAAACTATGTTTCTTAAAATAAGAATTGATTTATCAAAGCCTGCTCTATTAACGTTGGTGCTGCATATGTTCAACGAGCATACACTAATGCACCTAAAACCTAGAGTACCGTAATTACGTGTCCTAGCACGACACATTCGTAGCACACGAAACAACATAGAGAAAGGCGGAACTGAAACTTTGTAACCGAAAATTTACAGGCGGACCCGCTTCTTTAAGCAGCGGATGGAAGAAGATCTACAAAAAACAGAGCGGCGTTCTGCAAACTAACCTGACGTAAATACCACCGGTATCTCTGTCTGACGGGAAACTGTTTCCAGATCAACAAATATGTTTGTAAATAACGTGGTGAAATCGATATCGACCAATATCACGTAATGAAATGTTTGGAATTGAACACCAGCTCGTTAACAGCTGTTGTAATTGACGTACTTGAACGGTATAACTCGTTATTATTGTGTGGATCTACCAATTATGGTAAATAAATAAATCTACAATAATATCTATACATGTAATCCATATATATATATATATATATATATATACACACATGTATCCATATATACATATATAAACAATCCATATATAGATATTATATACATTGTAGTAATGTGTCAAAAATGAAGCGAATTGTCTTTGTGGTGCTATTGGGAGCATTGCTGGCTGTGGTGCTGAACGTTAACGGTTCGATTGGCCATACCTGAGCAGCTTCCATCGTGCTGTATCGATGTATAGATTCTCATGGATAGGGAATGATAACAAGACATCAAAATCAAGAAAAGACACTAACATCGTTAAGTTGGCGGAGGCAATTTATTCGCACAGCAATATTGTAGACACGACTGATAACAGCCAGATGTGCAATACGGTCGGTCTACGAACAGTCGCCAAGCAGTCGAACTTGCAGCATCGCTTTTACAGGAAGCCGGTCACAGGTCTACTACATATGCAGTGTCTGTACGCGTGCTTATGTCGAGAATTATGATACATGCAACTAAAAACAACTGTTTGAGGGTGTCCATCTCTATTAAGCATAGTCAAAGGCAGTCAAACCGGTAGAAAAATGCAACAACAAAAAGAGACATATTTCAAAGCTTTCAAGAGATATTTTCCTTATTGTTTGCGCATTTTTGACCGTTCAACTGCATTCAGCTATGCACGACGGAGACGGTATACTCTTTGGCAGCTGTTTTGGCTATGCGGCTGCATATTTCCCGTACCACCTACACCACCAACCTAGTTAGGACTGCTTTGAAACCGTGTTGCGTCGGAATCGAGTCTGGCTTTGTGTTTCTACAAAAGGTCATCATATCCTAAATGACGGAAGTCAGACACATTACACAGACAGCTCACTGGGCAGCATATAGCTCAGGTTGGATATAGCCTATAGCCTAGACAGTGACACGCTAGAGGCGGGGGGAGGGGGGGAGGCGGCACGGTCGTTAGATCCCACATCGTAACGGGGTGTATCCTGCCACGTTT
>QVRM01004387.1:0-62514 GCA_003439945.1 Dermanyssus gallinae | reverse complement strand
ATTTCATTTTGTAGTTACAGTGGAATTTGAATATCTAACTACCCTTGGGCTTGTGAGGGGTGCTACCAATCGAGCTTATCCTCGAGGCAGCCCCTCACTGTGCCCATAATTGCTGCCGCATTGCCGCGCTGAACCGCCAGAGATAGCCGCTGGAGTAGAAAGTCGAAAGCTCTTTTGTCTCCCGTCGTGAGTTCAATTCGTTTGCCAATCTTCTGTAAAAGTGACCATGCCTCAGGGCCGGGTCCCCCTAGTGTCTCCAATACTAGTGGCACAAAAGACTATCCAATTGGGAATAATAGTGTTATAGTTCCGTAAACAGAATCTAATTCAGTTTTGAGTTCCGTTGAAGTTAAGCCTTCAGATCAAGAAGAATGCTTATTCACAGCACGGTACTCGTTTTGCTTCATTGAGGAATCTAATATGTTACAGTTGAGCGACCTGCTACAAACGCCATTTGAAACGATCCCCCCACGTGATCCTTATTTTTGTTACCTCCGAAGGACGTCTCTCTCCAGCACTGTAGTCGGTGCGAGCTTTTTGAAGTTGTAAAAAGGCGATGCTAAGAACTTTTTATCCACCTAGTGTACATATATATATATATATATATATATATATATATATATATATATATATATATATATATATATATAAATATATATATCGTGCATATGAGATTTCAAGACCAACATTTTGAATCATGAACTTTAAATATATATCGCATTTAATGCGTCGTTCTCAGATAAATTCCGGCTTGAGCCTTGCAGGGACACAAGGCGCGTATAGTACTTTTGTAGGTAGCGCTTCATCGTTTGTTTCATTTAGTTCGTTATTAACCTCTATCTCATTCTTACCTAGACATGGATCAAATGGCAAAACGATAATTTTAAACAGCAGTCAGCAAAATACTGGTTTATTATGTGAACCTTTGTAAAAATAACAAGTAAACCATGATGATGATGATGGAGGTGGTGGTGATACGAATAGAGCCGAAGTTTGTACCCGCCATGGCCATTTAATTCCATGGCCATAATTAACCATCGACCACATGCGCGACGGTTGGGTTCGGCATTGATTGCAAGGCTTTTTTTGACCCAACGATTTGTGGGTGAGTGACTTAAAGCGCGTGTTTCTTGACTCAATATAGTCTTTCATCGCTTTTAACATTATGGACACAATTGTCTTTGTAACCGATGAACTTCTGCCCACAAGCGCGTCAGCGGCTGTCCATTGTACTAACCAGTACCCAAACTTCAGCGTCTAACTGTGATGAAATAACTGTAATATATATATACGGAGATGCGTGATTGTGTTTTGTAACGTTTGATGATATCGCTTGATGTGGCCCACTAGCGACGCCAGTCGCAACGTTCTCCTTTGCATCGGCCTCTACATCTAGAAGTACACGGTGACAAATTTGAGAGATCTAGCCATGGTTGGCGCTTGCTTTGTCGCTTAACAGCTTACCAACTATTGTAGCTGTGGCAACTGACCACTAGTGCACACTGGTAACCTAACCTAGTACTAACAAGCTACCGGCACGGTGAAGCCTTTTGCTACTGAACGTGATTCCTAACAACATTTCACGCAAGAGATGCGCGTTTCGTAGCCCGTGTATGAGCGCATCCTTTTAAAGTTTATGTGTGTTCGTGCCTACATTCATTAATGTATATACTGTTCCTATCTCAGCCAGTGTGGCCTCACATATCTCAACAATAGTTTATATCTATCTACAAGATGTAATATGTTGTGTATATATATATATATATATATATATATATATATTCAAGATCCATATGGCTGCTAGATACAGTGTGTTGTTGAATATATATATATATATATATGTTCAAGATCCATATGGCTGCTAGATACAGTGTGCTGTTGATTGTTAGAAGGCGATTTGTACAAGCGGCGATAAATGAGCGAGATGGCGCTACAATGACATGTTGTCATCGTATCGCTCGCCCTAGATCTCCTATGTTCAACGCCGCCATGTATCGCTTCATGATTTGTCTTAATCGATCGTCGCCATCACCTGACCATCACAGCGTGTCATCATACTCGAGCTACGGGGCGCTTGTACAAGCATAACGCGAACAATAGCTTTGTACGTTAAGTGTGTGTCATCGGCAATGGCAGCCGCTCATAACGGCTCAACTGCAGTCTAACCGCTATACCCATATATTTATATATTTATATATATATATATATATATATATATATATATATATATATATATATGGGTATAGCGTATATATAAATCTGCTACGAACTTCATAGCTTTTCCTTTCTTTTTTACTTCTGCAAAAACACGCGCCAACGTCGCAGCTGTCTCAAACGCGTTACGCGTTTGTAACCTCTTGACGGTACGCGTCAAAGTTTGACAAAATCAACAATTGCAAATTCAACCTACCCGCTCTTAGCCAATAAGTATGAGGTCGGGTCGTAACATTATGACCGTCGTCGAGTGTCTTCACTCGCATGAACAGAACACAAAACTACAGGAGCTTCGTCTCTGCGACTCTACATCGCGGCCAGCCACAGCCTTGTCCATAGTAGGCTTCCTCGCAAACGAACTGAGTTCGTGATTCGCTGCGTCATCGTCTGGCTTCAACAAATGTTGCTGTTTCTACCTTTCTTGGTGAGAATGTTGTTGTTGTTGTCGCTGTTGTTGCGCTTTCTCTTACTTTTACAAAGAAAATCTTAAAATTCAAAAATATTACATTGTATTAAATGGGTATGCATATTGCATGCACTTGTGAGTATCTTTTAAACGACAGCGTCACGGGAGCGTCGTCAACGCCACTCCCATTTCGACGGCATGCGGTGGTGACATTTATCAAGAAACTCGCTACGGGAAGAAAAGCAAGCAAACGCCGTCTAGATCGTATGTGTACATACGATTTGCACGAAACCAATGTACGTCGTACACATTTCAACTGCATCCGATGCTGGTGGCTTTATTTGTATTGCAAAAATAATAAACAAACAATTATCAATAGTGGTATTGGTAATGAATAGATATGCATGCATAACAGCAATAACAACGGATACAACAACAACAACAACGACAATAGTAATAATAACAACAAGTTATGCGTCCGAAAATAATATGATTTTGTCTGCCTTGCCCAGCAGAACGCTACGTCTACAGCCTTGATAATTTTCTCTTGTTTAACAACATGTTTCCCTCCGATCGATCTAGAGATCTAGTACTGTGTATGTGATCTTGCTAGTTTGCAAGAATTGCTGAACTCGATGATGATATAAAGTCTATTTTTGATTGCTGATTGTAGACGTCTCCTCGACCCTCGACGGTATCAGAGAAGTGATCATTGTCTACTAACTACCTGTGCGACTACATTCCTATATCGTGGTTCTTTCGCGTTCGCGAGTAATTCTGCACACATGGAAGTGTACGGCCGGCTCAGTCGCTCATCACAAGGCCTAACAGCAAGGACACACACAGTTTAACTAATAATTCAATTATCAGCTGGACCTATGGGCTCAAAAATTGCCGTGCACGGAGACCATACACAACTTGTCGTTATATGGTTGTCCATATTTGTGCAATATCTACACTAGGTAGTCAGTACTCATTTGTGGTTATGCACTTCGTGTGCATTGATGATCTCCATTTGAATATTGAAGCGTATCCGAAATACTCGTTAGAGCGAATTTCGGACCAAATAAAACGTGCAGCCGTCCTCTCAAGGGTTACTTCATGAGTAAACTTGTTTTTGCTCACGATCACCTAACACCGACGTTACCGCGAGGTCGTCCAGCTGACAAACGGATTTGTTATGGCCTAGCGATGACGCTGGTGTTAATTTGGCCAATTCGAATTTGCGGCAGATAATTACGGATCGGGATACCGGTTCGCTGGCCACAATGCACTCGGAGTCTGACTTAAGCTGTTTACATGTTGTCGGCCTATACACACCGTTTGCACGGCTAATTGACTACTCTACACATCCTATCTACAATATATTTATATATATATATATATATATATATATATATATATATATATATATATATATATATATATATATATATATATATATATATATATATATATATATATATATATATATATATATGATAAAATATTTTCGTCGCGGAAGCAACGAACGTTTGTCTACGCCCTCGACCATACATCTAGGTAGGAGGTGTATACTGTATTAAGTATACACCTCATTTTCTCTTGTTGCTTCATGTTGTTTCACCGTATCGAGCGATCTCCTGTGACTTCTGACAACATCGTGATCTCTTCCGCCCTCTGACGACATACGAGTAAAATATACTTGAGCAGAACTCTTTAACGAACAGACGAGCACATTGCCGTCTATCTATGTAAACGGACAATTCCACTGCCGCATGCCGCTGTAGTTTCGTCGTCTCTCTCTATCTTTCTCTCTCGTTCTATCACTGTCCATCATGTCGCTCTGTAGCATACATTCCTTAGGTTTCAAAGGCGTTCTATTGTCTCGATTTCTTGCTCCACATCACTGATCTCCTATATAGACCGCGTCGCTTCGCCGAGTAACCGACACTAATTTCCTTCCGCCTAGTCATTTTGCGTGGGTCACCCCGAATCACAATGAGTATCCCAAAATGTGGCACATTGTTGCACGTATCTGTCCCTTTTTGTCCTTAGAGCACTAAGGCTTGCTCAAACGGGGGCCGTGTGTACATTATGTGGGACGTGTCTGATGCGGGCAAGGCTTCACGTTGGGACGAAATGTACGTTTGCGTACGCAATATCACCCTTCATGTCATTGGGCGTAGTTTGTGACAGTTTTCGTGATGACCCTCTTCGGCCGCCACTCATCGCCGGGACATCTTAGTCACCGGGACATCTTCTGCAACGGGGCCAGGAACAGTTTAGTTGTCGTTGTTGCTTTAAGGCGGCATGGATTGCCCCGCACGTAATGGCTATGCCAACTCCTTCGCCGCCGAATAAACAACAAAAAAAAAAAGATTACAAAGAACACGAAGACGACAACGACACGAAAAATAACAAAGACTACGAAGACGACAACGACAAGAAAAATCACAAAAACTACGAAAACAACAGCAACATCGACAACAACAACAACAGCATGTCAGCCAATTGCTGGTGGCCAGAAGCACCAGTAGGTGGCCCGGCGCTACGGTGTATGATTGGCGCCGGCTTGAGGCAGAGCTGGAAATACCGCTGCTATGTTGATTCGTAACACGACGGCGAGCAGCGTGGGCAGATTGACGGTAGCCCGGCCGAGCTCTTCGAATCGACGGAGCGCTTGCTCGACGGGTGCCCGACTTCGACCTGCTGCTGAGAACAATCGCAGCGAGAGGATTAGCAGAGGTATCGCGATGTCACTACGTTGCTCGTGGTTGGACACCTGAGTGGCGGCGCACGAAAGCAAAACATTAGGCACAGGTTAGATTGAGTATTTGCGCCATTCCAGAGGCAGGTATGGCAGGTATGAATAATAATAATAATAATAATAATAAATATAATACATCAAGAATATGTGATTTGTTAGTGCGTGCAAGCTTGGTAGTGCGGCAGGCAAACTACTACTACAACAATTGCTGAGCTTAGACAGGGGGCAACAGTCATGAGAGAGATGGCATATTGTCTAGCCCGGAAGCTGTTAGGTTTGATATGGGCCATAATCTCCGCAAGTCGTTCATGTTCACCAAACTGCAGAATGCGCTTGGACATGGTAACAAACTGACGAATGCGTTTACATGTGGTAAGAAAAACGGATAGCACCAAACTCGGAAGGCGAATGACCACGAACTGCGAAAGGCGTATGCACATGGTGCGCAATTGTAGAACTGTGTTCGCAACAAGGAGGATGCTTAGGCAGGCTTTCATGGAAGAGGAAGGAGCGCGTTCAGAAGGTATACGCTCTATACGAAGAAAATCTATTCGTTCGGGTTAGGGCAGCCAATGCTGAAGGTAAGCATTTAGACACCGACCAATATAAGCCGATATCGACAATGTACGGTAACAAACACCGAGAACGACAAAGGAGTATGCAGCTCGTTCGTTCGTTAGTTAGTTAGTCAGTCAGTCGATTAGTAAGCGTGGACTAGATCGCATGGACGCCGTTAAGGACGGTAGTTAGCCGCATATTGTATAGTTTATAGCACATAGTAGTCTGCTGGGGCACGTACCGCCGACACAGCCAGTTCAGCGTACTTTAGCGCATGAGCAACATCGTCGCACGCGTTCAGGCAGGCAACGACAAGACAGAGAGCAATGAACGCAACAGGATCGTGCAGGCCGAACAGTTTCTCCGTGACGCGATGACAGTTGAGCAGCGCAGGCGACGCCTCCCGAAACGCGCCTTGTGTCATTAGATAGTGTCCATGGCGGCCATCGCGTGAGAACAGAAACTCGCCGAAGATCGCAGACAGGCGTAGCTCGCGATGGCGGTACAGCTCTGAGACGAAATTCCTGATCGGCGGCGGTGGTGGCGGCATACACACATATATTCAAATATACGCAGTTATACATATATCTCTTAGAACACCGTTGACAAACGAAGGGAGGAAATAATAATAATAATAATAATAATAATAATAATAATAATAATAATAATAATAATAATAATAATAATAATAATAATAATAATAATAATAATAATAATAATAATAATAATAATAATAATAATCATCATCATCATCATCATCATCATCATCACCCAGGTTAGGCCTCGACGACGACAAAAGACCCGACGATGTCACAGCTCCCTTCATGGACCAAGGACAAATGTCTGGTATGGGATACCACGGTATCATGTACAGTAGCTTCGCCACACCTGATGCACAGCGCCACCGGGTGATCAGCGCGAGGGCGAGTTTCTGCGTCAGCAAGCTCTCGCTTACAGTGCGTAGGGCAAACGCCGCCGCTATAATCGGCTCTATGGATTGAGGAGTGGGGGTGAGCCTAGACGACGTTTGGGTCCCAAAATTGTAGGGAATAATAATAATAATAATAATAATAATAATAATAATAATAATAATAATAATAATAATAATAATAACGCGCTATGGAGTAAAGTCCCCGTTTCTTCTCGATGATCTAGCCAATTGCTCGCGTTATGGTTATGGCCTCCTGTCGCAACACGCCTGATGCTTCAATGATGAGCGGGCAGGTGGTGTGCTCGTCCCCATGAAGATCATATTTATATATAATCTATGACTGCCATTTTAACCTTTTGAATAAAACATTGTTTTGTGACATGGTCTACTTACGCAAAGCCACGACAGCGAGCTTCGATGACATCGGAGCTAAAATTCCCCATGAGAGCCTTTCGGGGGAATGGGATTCCGGCTATGACCTCGGGATATTCTCTGCGTAGTGTTTCATAGAGCGCCAAAAAGTCAGAATATCTTCTTTCCACCTCGCCTGCCTCCGTTTCAATTCCTCGCGCGACAGCATCCGGCCTGAATCCGTAGCCAACCGTTGTTACATATAAGTCACAAATTTTACGTATCTATCATTCACGTATCATCAAGTAGAGACCTTCGATTATAAGTGCAGAGAAATTTCAATGTGAGGTGATTTATTTTTCTTAACTCGAACTCAACATGCAGCGCAACATGCCCAATGCCAATAGTCTAGTAATCGTGCTCAACGATAAATGCGGTACCAAAAAAATGTGTGGCAAAATGTTGAAATCCCAAACCATAGTTTCATGGCGTCAACGGCACGATATCTGCCGTTTTATCGTAAGACAGCCAGTAGCAAAATGATTAAACAGACATTTTCTGCATTATTATTATAAAACAAAAAAAAGAAAGCTCTGCGATACACTTTTACAACTGGAAAGGCTATACACTACTTTACTAACCTTTTGACCGCCAGCGTGTACTGGACAAACTTCTTTGTCTTTTCGTCGCAAACAATGCGCGCCTCAACTACTTCGAAAAGGACATCTTGAGCCTCCTGGCATCGTCGCGACAGAATGCTCTCCTCAAAGCTTTCATCATCGACTAGCGCCTGCTGCTCGCGGGAATCTGAGGTGGATAAGCGCGTTTTCGTCGACCAAACACCTTCATGGCAATCACAACGTATATATATATACAGGTAGATTCATATACACTTATGTCAAGGATCGAGGAACGGAAAAAAGGAAATACTAGGAAAACGTGGGATACAGTTTTCGATGATGTTGACTTCACACAATGACGAACATATAGCAGTTGCGTTTAACCAAAACATATTTCGAACGTTTTCTTTTGGATAATTTATTTGATAGAGTTTACTACACTCTCTCGCGCGCTCTCTCTCTCTCTATTCCTGTATCTCTCTGTTTGATCAAGACAATATGCTTTTAAGAGCTTTCACGCTTGTGAGCTTGTACGTAAGCCATTTTAAAGCCGGCTAACTAAGAACTGGCTTTTCAAGGAATACAATGGAGAGATGACTGAGTTCTCAGAACGACAACAGTCTTTTTTAAAGTTTACACGTATCTGAGCGACAGCGTCGCGTCGTGTCGAAAGAGAGACCTTGCGTTGTCGAACAAGCAATAGAGATTTAGTTCGGAACGGTGCGACTAACGGCAGGGCACAAACCATGGAGCGAGTGTATGACAGACTGCTTGTTTAACCGTTATTCTAGGTTATTCCATTCTATGTTCGATAGCCTAGAGTAACCAGCAGCCGGGCGGAGACGTGCACGGACGCACGCTGTACCTGTGCACTACTTACATGGAGCTTGCGTTCTGCTGGCGATTGATTCAGCCGACTCCGAGAAGCGGAGAGCTGCCGTCGGCACAACGACGTCCGACTCCTCGGAATGTGCCGAGCTGATACTCTCCCGAGGTTCCATTCTTGCTAACGTTGTTCCTGCTTCTGCTGATGCGGCGGTTGCTGCGTAAAAAAAAAACTACACTCGCGGACACTCAGCTTGTTTGGACGGCGGGTTGCTAGCCCAAATGCTCTCTGTTTCTCCGTCGCCTTCTGACCCCCCTCTTCTCGGCTAGCTCTGGTGCCTATTGATAACGACTAGTGGTTGATGATATCAAAATGAGTGGCATTTCATTGGGCTGGATGTTTTCTGTCACTCATTCATTTACTGGGTAGCCAGTGTGATGCGTGCATATGTTGATGTTTTTTTTCTATATGTTCCTTCTGCTATGTCGTCGTCGTCGCCACTGTTTCCACTGTTCCTGCACCCTCGGCAAAATCGTCGGCGATTTTCTGGTGCTCAGTCTGGTGCTCAGCCAGCTATTTGTTGTGTTGATGAGATCGTTGATCACTAAATTTAGGTTTTTTTAAGAATCTAGTAATTTTGATATTGTTATCTTTGTTCTGGTCGTCGTCGTCGTCGTGGCTGTTGCTTCTGCTGCTCCTGGTGTGTGGTTGTGTATGTTTTTCTTTATTATTGCGATGATGGTTGTGGTTCTTATTGTTGTTTACTCGTTTTCAGTATGCTCGTTTCTTCGACATGGGCGTCGTGGTGGTGACTCGTTTGGAGAAATTCGTTCAGTTATCCTATACCGAGTATTGAGTGACATCGCCACTTCCCGACAGTCATCGACATCGTGACGACGATGGTGGTACCTGTGGCGTGATGTCCTGCACGTCTTGGTCACGTTTGGCGCCACGACGATGAGACGACGAGTCTCGACCAGGACCTGGCTTAGTCCGGCATACGGCGACACTGCGAAATGACCGAACGGCGTCGTGGTCACTGCGTTTGCGACTCAGCGGTCAGCACGATTAGGCTGCAATGGTTATTGGTGCCGGCGTTCTCTTATTAGATGTTAGGCGCTCGGATCTGCTTGCGTGTTTCAGGTTCCATGCGTTTCGTCGTTGGTCTCTTCAACAAACGCAGCCAACCAGCCTTCCTGTACCAGCTGTGTTTGTTGACGAAGCAAACCTGGCCGGAGCGAAAGGTTGGATCGGAGTGAGTTCGCCGGGCTGTTGTGGGGGAAGGGGAGGCGGAGGGATGTGTGGGGGTCACTCTGCGGCGACAGGGAGGTACGGGCATTTTCGAGTAGGGGCAATCGCCACGAGAGCCCTAATCCGAAGTGGTAGAGTAAATGGCTGGCTACGGCAGCGCGGAGAGACACAACACCTTGTGGACAAGCGAAGGCGTATTCGTCTAGAAAAGCTGACTTAGTGTGATTTGGGGTCTCAGTCATTGTGCCGCCATTGGTCTCACAGTGTAATACAGCCGGGACAAGGTCACAAATAACAACAGTGGTGTAGTACCTGTAGCAGTAGTAATCCTTGTAGTACTGCGGAGCTATAGCGGAAGCAACATCCAGAGATGGTAGTCCAGCAGAGCGATATACATTACCTAAACCTAAAATATGTATATATATCATTTATGTTACATCAAACAACAAATCGTGTAGATATGATAGCTTCTTTGCGGATTACTATTATTGTAGCGGTAGAAATAGTAGTCAATACATTGTCATAAATCCATTCCCCGATGGTTAATCGATACGGCTGCATTCAGCGCTGAGCGCGGGAGATTTCGCCCCCCTGTTTTGCCTGTGCCGCGTGTCCCGTTGGCGTGTGTCGAGGCAGTCCGTTACGATCGTCGGGGGGGGGCGGGGGGTGAGAGCAAAAGTCTGTGGGAGATAAATCGGGTCTTGGGCAAGCGGAGGGTGTCCATGGCAACAAGGTCATCAACAGGAGGGCCACAAACTGTTGGCGAGCTATTATGGTCCTTCATAACGATGGCTGGCTGGCTGGCAGGCAGGCAGATTAATGCTCCATAGCCTTCGGCTTTGGATCATAGGACTACTGCGTTGTAGATGCAATTATTCCGTTACGATTGTGCCAAGTTCGTCGTGTGGTTTCATCGAGTTTCTTCGATTGTTGCTAGCTTAAACACGCGAACACACGAATAAACAAAGCAAACAGACAGACACATCGATGATGATAGGGCCGCAGAATGGCGGAAAGTTTATCTGACTCGTCGGAACTTCGAGATTTCCTTAGGGAACTTCGCCAGCGCACGGCTGGCGGGCCACCGTCGCGAATACCCAAGCCAGAACAACCGGGCACCGACTTTTCGTTAGCTGAAGGCAGCGCCCACGAAGCCGCCCGAGGCAACGCTCACAGTTCGTCCAACGTTGCTACTCGAAGCAGTCGCGCGACGGCCTTGCTGAACAAGGTCGCCGGTCTGGGGCTGGGCCACCGGCAGCGGCAAGAGAGTCGGCGCCTGGACGACCTCGGCAGTCCTACAAGTATCTCATCGCCCACGGTAAGCGGCAGCAAGAAAGAGGTGTCATTCAAGCTGGACACTGACCGCAGTCCGAAGCCGAGCAAAATACCGAGAAGCCCGAAGCTGATTAAGCGACAGGCTCAGCCGTCGGTTGCTCCTGCAAATCCTCCGCTGGCGAAGATACCCTCCGAATCTTCTAAGCTGTCGAAAAAAGCTCGCCTACCAGAAGTCCCGATGTTGGCCGACATCAGGCGCGCCGGTCACCGAGCCCGTTCCACAAAAACTGTCAACATTCGCTTTCGTGTAATTCGCCTGAGCGTCAGCGAACACCGTCCCCTCGAATCAAGCGGTCAATCAAAGTTCGGAAAGGTGTTGGTAAAGGTAAGAGCGTCGCTTCCTCTACAACGTCGGAGGACACCTCAACGACGAGAAGAGACACCAAAAGTGACAGCGATGTCTCTCCCGATCATAATCGGAGCCATTCGCTCAAATCGAGCAGTTCTGCTCTCAACGTGGCGGCTAGCAAGTCAAACAAGCCGTCCCCCCAGGGACGAATTGCTGACAAAACGAAGGCAAGTCAGTCGAGTTCGGTCGAGTACAGCGATACATTCGAGGAGTCGACATCACGAACGAAGAGTGCTTCCTCGAAGCCTACACGATCAAAAAGTTTAGACACTGGCCTATCGAATCAAACCTTCGTGGACGAGGTGACCACAACGGTGCCAACCACCTCATCTAGGTCCTCAGCCAGAACTCTGAAGAAGTCGAGGTCTGCGAGTTCGGCATCTTCAAAATCGACAATAGTGCCGGACTGGTGGTTTCCGGCAATCCTACCTCCGCAGCACTTTGGCGGCAAACACCTTGAGGAGCTACAAAAGATTCACGCAGGCGTTCTCGACGATCTGTTTCGCTTCCAAATCGGTCTAATCGAGAAGCACCACCAGAGGGCGGAGTCGCGGCACAAGGCCGTCCGTGAATTTGTTCGCAAAAAGCATGAGTACACCAACTGGCGGAGCTACCAGGATGATCCTCGGCTGCAGTTTGTGCGATGGCAGCGGGAATCTGGCGCCTATGTAGAGGCCCCTTAACTGGCACTGTGCGCTTCTGCAGACGCTCTACCTAGCGCTTTTGCAAACACCTGGAGCCTTCATCGCAAATGGGCCGTCCAAGGAGGCCGCTCCAGTGGCTCCAGTCGGAAGGTTGCGCAGCAAGACAGTGTTGTTGTTGAATGCTCACTAGTGTAACCCTTTTTCGAGGGACTACGAAGTAGCTACACGAAGTACCTAAGGCAAGAACGCAACGAGAATTATGGCTATAAAAACAAGTACCTTTATTCTTACGGTAGTCATTGATTTCCGAGTGTTCACTTACTGTAGTTTTTGCTCATTACTAATTGAGTAGTTAATTTGCAAACTACGTCTGGCAGTTAGTTAGGGTAGCAAGACGTCACAGGGTGGCCGCTGGCATTCCCGAATAATTTCATGTTATGTGTATACAAATCCGTTCATGTGCCACTGGCAGCCAAAGGCTTTAGAAGATTTATTCGACATCCGCACGTGCCGCTCTTCTAGGAAAACGTAATGCGTAATACTTCTTGAGCGATGCCTGAGTGTCTTTGCAACCATTTTGCCGAAGATACGATGATATATGATCAGTCCCACTCATAGGCCTAGTTTTGTTGGCGTGAGTTGATACAAGCTTTGTAGTCTTGATAGAGTTGCATTCTTAAAAAGTGGAAACGTGACTCGTGTTGCTGGCACATATCGACTGTCCTGTACAAGCAATGGTCAATGCGTCAACCTGTGAGACGATATGCCATAACATTGACGTTTGACGAACCTCACTTATATGATGTCTGCAATTTTGTAATTTGAAGTTCCCAAAGTTTACATGTGGTTTACATGAAGTTACATGTGCATCATATATATATATATATATATACACCACAAAACGTGTGGTGATCAACAGAGGGGAGCTAACCCCCTGATCGCTTTACTTCGATCGTGTAACAATGCCGTTGTTACTGCTATTGTTGTTAAGGTTGTTGTTGTGACTGTTTACTGTGGCGTAGTAGTACATTTGCGATCACCCCTGAGCTACTTGGCCTTCTTGAGAGGTCTTCGTACTGCGGCTGGTGCGGCCGGTGCTGCTCGAGTAGCCGGAACATAATAGTAGTAGTGGGGGTAATATGAGGGATAGTAGTAGCTGTACGGATGATGATAGTAATGGTAGCCTCCGCCGTAGTAGGGATATCCGCCGTAACCATAGCCGCCCCAGTAGCCGCCCCATAGCCAAGGAGAGTACAGCGCAGCCAGGCCCCATAAGCCGAGGCCACCAAACACGAAGCGCTTCTGACGGGATCGCGGTCGCACGACGTCGGGGCCGCTAGCCGCCATGCCGGACCACATAGACGCTTCGACGTCGACCTCGCCATCAGACACGGACGGCACCGCTTGTCCACCGCTGCCGACATCATTGCTACTACGGCTTAATAAACGCGCAGCGATTGGCGCCGACGCCGAGCCTTCGAACGAAGAAGGCGACAGCTCCGCAGAGTCTAGCGACTCATCGGCTGGGCCCGGGGGGGACACAGAACACGCAACAACAGAAGACGCAGAATGTATGCGGACGAATATATGTTTTATATAGATATACATACAGATAAGATATATATATATATATATATATATATATATATATATATATATATATATATATATATATATTTATTTACACGTATATATATACGACGGAAGCTAGTGCGTATGGCTGAACGCTCTGCATATACAAGGAGCCTGTTCTGGGTAGGAAAGGTGAGCAGCTTTATTTCCATTCGACATGATTGAGTTTGGTCTTCTCTACTACTTGACTTCTACTTGTTATTATCCGGTGCACATTTATTCGGATGACCTCGTATGTCTAGACAGCTGGCTATTGTCTTCACTACGAACGCTTTGAGCTCGCAGGAGGCTACCTTGGGTTAGCGAGTCGGCGCCACGATACGCCGCCGCTCGGCGCAGGCGGCTTGGAGCCGCTCGTCGAACAAGATCACGGCGTACGTCAGCCATTTCCGACTCGGTGGAGTCATCGTGAGGTTCGGCCAAAGTGGCCTCCTGATCGGCCATGCGCACACGCGTTGCAAGCTGCCCGAAGAAGACACCGAATACACAAAAACTCGAGTCAAATCTGATCAGACAAAATTTAGCCTTTACCTTTTATACCTTTACCTTTATACCTTTACTTTAGAGTCGATTTCTAGATTCCAGGTTGTAGGCGAGACGTCCCCGCAGGGCAACTATTATTGTATGCATGTCGCTTTGCCGATATCGTTCAAAGTTCGGCATTGCGAGTCAAATGCAATGCATTTTAGCTTGCAAATCGAATGCTAAAAACACGGTTACGAACGCTAATAAGTGCAATGGTACTACTTAAAGGTTTGAATACGGTATTCATTTACTCAGTTGCACGACACACTGAAATGATAAGCTTCAGAGGTTTTGATTATCTTGGCTTCCGATGTTTTGATTATCTGGAAACAACAGCTTGATCGAAATAGACCTATTGATGATGTTTTTAGCTAGATATTTAACGTAACGCTGTGTGCAATTGGCCAACCGTTACTCGAAGAGCCTTACTCAGCTAACGTAGGCACGTTACCTTTTCGAGGGCGATAGAAACGATCCTTAGCGACTGCATCGTAAGCTGATGTTCGACAGTCATCAGTTTGACAACAGCCGACAGGTCTCGAAGCGCCTCATGTACGGGCATCTTATCGACGCGAACCATTGTCCGAATCTGACTGTCGTCCAACATGGGTTCCTGTAGAACGCGCGAAAGTCTGTCTAGTTGCTTCAGTCCATCGTCGACCGCGTTGGCTTTGGCTGGCGATAAGGCCAGTTAGTCAAATAGTTATTCAGAAAAAAAAAGCGTTATGCACAGTTAGGTTAGCAGGCTTGGTTCGGCGGGTATCCTCGAAGACTTCTCGAGATGGCCAACGAAATCCGAGCTAATCAACCATATCGAATATCTAGTGTGCAGCCGTTAAATCCAGCCTACCTATTGACAGCGAAGAATAACGCAGCTACAAGTACGTTCTGCAATGTATTGAACCGTGAACACAAACACTTAAAGGCGTTTGCAAATGTGTGCGGGCAGCACTATATACAGTATATATATATATATATATATATATATATATATAAGTTTGGAGTCAATTGGCATGTCTACAGCCGTTTTTGGCTCTTATGGTGCAGCTGATGGTTTTCCACACTTGCGAGCGTCTAGCACAACATACTCCATATAGAGGCGCAGACCAACACATTTAGAAGTCAACGCCAGAGGCTGTTCCCCTGGCTGGCAAGTAGACTCGTACCCCTATCCGGGAGGGGTGTCACAAAGGTGCCACACTTCTGAGAATTTATGTATGGAGGTACGGTGCGACCGAACCTGATAGGTCAGACAGCGTAAGCTGATTATGGACTTTTTTTTGGGAAGAAATTGCTTTATTTGCCTGTTATTTCATTTCGTGTACAAACTTCCCCTAGAGAGTATTTTAGTTGAATTTATCTTTCGACCTATTGACGGCTACCGGATGATTACAAAATGACGCAATCTACGGCGCTTTGCTTGACTCAACGTTCGTCGTTAAGCTCCGTGAACATCGACCTCAAGACATTCACAATGTGACAGCGTTTGATTCAGTGTCCAATAAGGTATGTCGCATTCGTCAATAAAGCGTGAAAGCAACGTTCCGATTATAATGACGACGCCCGGTTCAGATAGGACACGTAGGGCGTCATGTGTGTTCCGCGTGCGGTACTCAAAGTAGCCAAATAATCAAACAATTATGAATCCATATATCTCGTTAATCCTGAAATTGATAAAGCACATCAGTGTTGCTGTTAAACATGTGAGTAGGAACATGTAGCATCAATTGTACCGTGCTACGACACGCCATTGGCAATGATAAAATCGTTTTTTTTCGACAGTGCAAGATAGAAAGGTAGGTTTTCAAGCCCTTTCCCAAAGCAACATTCCGTTAGCATAAGTAAACTACTAAGCTTCGCGCTCTGTTATTTATTATTATTATCCATACATCGTTGACGAGCAAAAGAGAACCGCCAGTCGATAGGATCAGAATCGGGTGGAGGTCACCTATTGCTGAACCATTTTGGCACTTTTTGCAGAACCGGAAAATCCATTTTAGCACTTTTTGCTGGCAATCATTTTAGGACTTTTTGCAGGACTGGCAAGGTTGCAGAAACCTCGGCCGAAATTAGATGCCTTGGCATTTATATTCGTTATCGGTTTCTTTGCCGCATGTTATAGCCGTTACGTATACACAAGCTGTATCGTACACGGCTACTGTCACCTTGTGTGTTTCACTTTAGGTTTTCACAGGCCAGTGAGCAGTACCGATGCCGGCTTTGCTTGCAACCTTGCGCTTAGTATCACCCATTGAACGGCCTTGGCGATCGCTGCACTACCTTTTATCAATGCCACAATCTTAAATGATAACAACAATATTACGAATCACACCGAAATAACTATTAGTAAACAATGCACGTGAGAAATTATTTCAGTAATTTCTTTGAGTAAACCTACGATCAGTTGATGTTATGTGTTACATTAAAGAATGTCTGTTAGGCTAACAGCTCTTTATAAATGTTTACTATCGTTCATTATCATTCAAGCTATCCCTCAAGTTTGTATTAGTGTGTTAGATATTAACCGATGCGGGTCTACATTTATTTTATATATATATATATATAATATATAACCTGAGTGGGTTAATATTGCTGTGACATTTACATATATTTTACATATTTGGATTAAAACGCAACGTTGCGGGGAAGTGGCCAACCGTTACAGCAAAGTAATGATAACCTTGGCTGTTTTTCTAGTGCTGTTGTCACAATGAAGTATGCGCATATCAATATATGCGCATGTTAATAAGCTTTCGAGCAATGCCCCTGCAAAAATGCCTTCATTCTGCTATTGACCCTGAACGATATATATATATATATATATATATATATATATACCACCTACGGTGGACTTTGCAAAGAATGCCCATTATTGGCCCAGATCATCGCTTCAGCCGTGTGACCTTCGCCTAATTGGAGAGCAAACAAAGTGAGCTCTGATCGTTAAGGCCAACGTGTAAACAATGACTGAGTCTGGAAACACACTGATACATATGTAGAGGATACAGAACATTAGACGTGTTAGCCTTAAACAAAACATTATTTTGGTGTATCTTTAGAAAAAAAATACCAGACCGAGTACAGCGAGAAAGAGCAGAGAAAATCACCAGTTTTACATACGGTATGAATATATATATATATATATATATATATATATTAATTCGCGAGTCAAGTTGTGGTTGCCGCCGATTTGGTCGTTCCAACATTTAAAGTCGGTTCCAATCTGAGCATATGTGCTCCGTAAATAACTCCGTAGCAAAAGGGATCAAATATGAAGGATATATATAGTCTGCATGCATATACGCAGTGCAAGTGCTCAAACCGTGGCGTCCGCAAAGCAATGGGGCTCATGTTTTGCTTAAACACCATTGCGTAGTCAGAACTATTAAAACTAGAGAGTTGTGCTGCTTTCCAACTGGCTTCCTCAAAATACCGAATTTAGTAGCCTATAAGACAAGACTAAGTATAGCACCATATAGAATATATATATATATATATATATATATATATATATATATATATATATATATACAGCATGTTCGACGTTCTACACATTGCAAACTTATCCAAGGGACTACGTATATATATATATATATATATATATGTGGCGTAATAAGGTAAGTGAAGATATCGCTTTTTGTGAGAAATCTGCAGTTTTCTCTTCACACACCAGCCATTCTCGTTAACATATGTGTTGCAGTACATGAATTAATAAAATCCGTTGTTGGATTACAAATTTAGCTTTTATAAACATTCTTATTATCTAGAAACACTACAACATACACAATTATGTACAATACAGACAAACAGCAATAAGTCATGTTTATGTGCATTTTCAGCATGCTTCAGGTGGTGAGAAAGCTCTAACTCCAAAACGAGAAAAATCTAATAATACAGTGCAACAATGAGGATGATGATGATGATCATTAAACTACTATGAAAACTGGCAAAATATCCAACCCTATGCGTTGTCGGCGCATTCAGGGAAAGGAATGAGGAGCAAGTATTTGCATGCATAGGAAACCTAGTCAGAAGTTGTATGCTCATCGATGAAGCGACTGCCTCCCTGGGGCGTGGATTTTTGAGGCACTCCGGCTTATATGGCTTACTTTGATTACACAGCAGCTCTGTCTAAAATTATTTAGTGATTATGTCGAAAACGCCCCTTTAGATTCCGGTCACTATTAGATTTCATTCCTAATTTAGGTTCTGTTCCATGAAATTGTACAACAACGTACCGTAGTATTCCTTCTAGGCAAGCTCGTTCGCAATTGGCCGAAAATTATACCAAAGAAGAACCTTTGTGCCAACACCTAAACCGATCTAAGCCTTGTGTTTTTAGACTGAAATGTGTTACCACTACTCTAGACGCGTTTGTCTGCGAGGACAAGCACACTCGTCGTCGTCGTCTTAGGAGATCATGCACGTCTTTTACGTGGTTTAGTATATACGTTGCTCCGGCAAAAGATTGTTGGAATGTCAGGGGCCCACTATATATGAAGGAAAGCGTTACCTAGAACACCTGGGCCGACGTCCCGGCGAGCGTCCGGAGAGCGGCGTCAAAACGCAGAGGAACCTCGCTACGTTAGGCGCTGAGTTCTGTTATAGCATTGGCAAGTTCTGAAGGAAGTGGCTTGGTTGAAAAGCTAACGGTGCCCTCGGTCGATATGACGGCCGCTTCTTTACTAGCCGATTCAATACTGCCACCACCACCACCATCACCATTTACTTCTACTACTACTACTAATGGTGCTTCTGTGACTACAGAAGGCGATTCGCCTGCTGTACGGGATGGCGGAGGTGACGATAGAGCGTGCTGGTTACGGGAATGATCACGGTCGTGTTGAGGCGCTCGATCGTGATGGGGCTGGGAATCTTGCTGCGGTCTGAGCCTGTGCGAGCGGGGCCGCTGTGTTGTTGGACTCGTGGTGGCGCTAGGAGTAGTGACGGTGGTTGGGGCCGCCTTGTCGGTTGTGGACGTTGTGGACGTCGACGGGTCGTAGAGGAGGAAGGGATCGTTTGCCGGCGACGCGGTTGTGCGCCGCCCGATGCCGAATGCCGAACCGAACAGAAGAGACGGACGTCGTGTCGTTGACGTGGTCGTGGTAGCCGGCGGGGACGGCGCCGGCGTGAACGAGTCCATGATCTCAAGCAGGGTGCCCGGGTGCAGGACGTTCGGGATGAAGCCGATGTGCGTGGGAATCAGCTGGACGAGGGTGCCGTTGCGCAGCACCATGAGCGGATGCCGGGTGAGCTGGTGAACGTTCGTCATGATCTGACCGTACCAGGTCGCCGGTGTCGTGGAGCTGGGAGCAGCAGCGACGGAGGCGGTGGTGGTGGAGGAAGAAAGGCCAAATGTCTGTGCCAGGGGTCGAACAATGTTCTGTACGGAGGACGGCATGCTCTGCAGAGAGTTGCCGATAGTGCTCTGGATTGTGCCGACCGTGTTTTGGATCGTGCCCATAATGTGCGAGGGACGAGGAGTTGTTGTCGTTGTGGTCGTCGTCGTTGTCGTGGTTG
This sequence comes from Dermanyssus gallinae, assembly GCA_003439945.1. NCBI lineage: Eukaryota > Metazoa > Arthropoda > Arachnida > Mesostigmata > Dermanyssidae > Dermanyssus > Dermanyssus gallinae. Next base: position 42,603 of record QVRM01004387.1, on the reverse strand, counting down.
TGGGTCGAAATGCGCTCAGAAACCTTTGACAGTCTGCGTGCGACATGTTTGAATGGAGAACATCATGTGCGAAAATCGTATAGTGCACCGATAGAGAAAGAGCAAGAGAGAAAGACAGAGAAACAGAGATAATAAAAAGGGCAACAAGAGACAGACGGTGAGAGAGAAATAAAATAGAAGCGGCATCATATATTGTTGAACGTGTGCAAGACAGCACTGAACCACTTTTAGTACAAGCAACCGCCAACAAATGCAAAATGTGCAACATAGTCTCAAAGCATATTTGCGAAGGTAGTAGACGTAGTAGTAGTCTTTGAAGAGGAAAATCTCTAAAGTGGCCAAAGTGAAAGATAGAAAATGAATAAAGAAGCAATTAGTGAAGAGAGCCATAAATGCTGTTGGCTGCAGGTCATATGTAATAACTTTAGCAGGTAGAGCAATTCAAGATATATATATATATATATATAGAGACATGCTGACGGCCCTCACCACGTTGACGGAAGACGACTTGGTACCCTACTGCACCAGCTGATGAAGTGATTGATTAAGTCTACGCGCACACCCCCAACAGGAAGCTCAAACGCATCAGAACATACACGACCGGGTTTTTTATATGGTACAAACGTTTTTATATGGTACACACCAGACAATTATATGGTACACACGGTAAGGCAGAAACACCGCCAGACAGCTTAGTGAACGGAAGAAGACTTTTTGGCGCTGTAAAACGTGAAAGTAGAAGTCCGTCCAGAAATCTACTTACTTACTTACTTACGAACCGTACGCCGATTCTGCGGGAGCAAATGCAACGTTGACAAACATCACAACCTTTCCGAGTATCGCACCCTGCTTCATGACTTGTGTGCGGCATGTTTTACTCAAGAAATACTCAAGAATACACATAAAGATGAACATATGTATATCAAGATCTACATAAGGCCGACGTTAGGTTACGATAAGATGGCTAATCTTGGCTTACCCGTCCGATGGCTAATCTGCAACACAAGCGTAAGCAGGAGCATCAGCGAGACATTGCGGTACATTGTCGCTTGTGGGTTGACTGCAGTTGTGCAGGAGTGCAGTGCTTCGACCGGAGCAAACGCAATATCGTTCGAGACGTCGTCAATCCGCAAGTGTAGCCGCTATTTTATATGCCTGTCCGTCCCACTGACGAATGGGTGGATAGACGGGCAAACAAACATGATTTGGCTGTCTCTCTCGCTCTTTGGGTTTCTCTGTGCCTGCCTACCCTTGCCCTTATTGTCACATAGACGAATTATGCACCCGCTCAAATGCGCGGCCCAGATCCGAGTCGAACCGCGTTGAGAGTGCGACAATCAAAAACAAGTCCACATCATTCTCTGGACAGCCGCCGGTGTCACCACTAATGGTAGAGTTGCCGTTTTCGTTGTTGTTTTGTTGTTGTTGTTTATGTCGTTGTTGTTATTGATGATGGCGTAGCTGTTGTTGCTGTTTCAAATTCAGCCGCCCTTGTTGCATGCTGACGCCCGCGCGGATCGCTGTCCTTGTCGCTGATGCTGGGCGCCGTCATCGGCTTGGCTGAGGTATCATCTGGACCCACTGAAGGGTGGCCGAGTACTTTCTCCAGCAGGTTTTGGAGGATTTCTGAGAGGACTGCTTGTGGGGTGAAATTAATCGCACTAGTATTATTGCAGTACTACTAGCAGTAGCAATCGTATTACTAGTAATAATAGGGAGCACTGCATTTGCTTACGTAAACTGCCCACATCTAATATTCAAAACGCACCCTTCACATGCGCCTCGAGAAACTTGCCGGATTGTAAACTACGCGGCCCTTCCTTGTCGTTAGATGCTTAATGATAGAACAATACTAAGCTATAATGCAACTACTGTCAGTGGTTAAGTTGTAAGCTGTACTTCTGAGTTTGGTCTTCAAAGATAAAATTGCTTATAGGACTCTTCCTATTCCAGCGTAATTTGGAGCAGGGAGGGTTTCTTGAAGCGTTTCCTTTACCCTGTGATCGAGCATACATACGATACTGATAGAGAATAAATACAAAAGCTGTTGCGTTTGACAACATGTGTTCCTATGCTATTAATATTACTATTACGTATTTTCTGGGAGCAATCTAGCTCTCAAGACACACGCAAACCTCGAACAGCTTGATTCAATGTTGCTGCTACGTGCGGAGATGTGTTTGAATAGTTCCCTCAATACGTTCGCGGGCTCTCAGCTTCTGCTGCCGGTCAGCATCGGTGATCTCGGGCTTAGAAGCCCGTCCAGTCTACCTGGATTTGTCGTGTCAACATTCGCCTGCTAGGAATTGTTCAAAGGAATTGCGCTTCTCGAGCAGGACTCCCCAGTAGCTCACCAAGACGAAATCGCTTCGGTGTGGCAGTTTATTTTCGGCGACTCAGGCCTAGAAGAGGGGCGTAGGAACAAGCAAACGGCGTGGAACAAAATTTCCTTGGCGCAATCCAAGTGTCGCCTCAAAGGCTCCCAAATCGCAAATTTAACGGATTTAGTTCGTTGCGCCTGCTTTGGCTGAACATCGCACCGGATGAAAATCTTGGCACTGCACCCGAAGTCCAGGACCTAAGCAGTTTTCGCATAGGTATCGACGTTTTTTCACTCATCCATATTTTTCGTACGATATATATATATATATATATATATATATATATATGTACATATATACAGTGCCATTCATATCGTTATGCACTTAATTCGAAGATTGGTAGAACTTGGCAAGAAAATAAATTTTCCCAATGGAAGGAGGACGCGGAAACGGCTTGTTTATGAGAGAAAGTGGAGTTAATAAAAGTAGTTATTCTGACTTTTCTTCTCCTACATAGTTGTGCGAAATCTACGTTTTCGGGAGAACCAGTCAACGCATAAAGGAACCGTGTTCGGAGGAAAATTCTGCACCCCTGAAAACACTTCACTGGCTTGCGTAGCGTAAAGCGAATTGCCAGATTGAGGGAAGTCATAAAAAGTCGATATGTTGTTATGTCTTACGTTAACGCTTTTTCTTTTAAAAAAATCGTTAAATTTTTCCATTACGACCAAAAATGTACGTCCAAAAGACCAGCCTCACGCAATAGCAAATTTAATGCCCACTATTTTCGTACCAAAGTGATGGTGTTGCGTTGCGTAGTTGTCAAGTAATTAAGGTTGAAAATACTGTATTGAGACGATATAAACGGCGACGGACACGTTGCAAGCCTCGCCTAAGCACGATATGTATGAGAACGGAACAGATTCTACGGGAAATTGATATGAGCAACTCGTCCGTCTGCATAGCACCTCTAAGCTGTGTTCGGAAGCGCAAAGAATATGCATGCGTTGCGTTTCACTGGAGCAGCCATCTTATGAGGGTGCTGGAGACGAATGTCATTATTCGTCATACATCTCCAGCAACACTTACAAAATGCTGTGAAGCTTTGGAATATGTCTACACGTTGCTGTGATCGACGCATTAACCCTAGACTGCGTTGTCGATTCTCGGCGTTGGCAGTTAATGGCAAATGAGTTAATCTTTACTTTTAATAAAGATATAGTTATTTACTTAAATATTGAGTTAATTTAGATATAGTTATTTACTTAAAGATTGATTACAATTCATAGAATGCAACCATCGAGCAGTCTTCTAAGCAACCGTGTCGCTAACAACACTTCGAGTGTCGATGGGTATTGGCAGGATATGTCTCTCCCTCGAGTGTCGAAGAGTGTGAAAGCCTAATTCCGTTCAGCATTACAGTTTAGCATGTGGAAGTATACAACTACTGCTAAAGCTTCTTCATACTGCTCTTAGACGAGACCTTTCATTCTACGAAAATAGCGAGCGTTATCGGAGAATGATGCTTATTTGTCTCTGGCTGAATTTGGGCGGAATCAATGCGAGTGAAATCTGGTTTTAATAAGGTAATGTCTATTGAAGGAGGGCGGCAGATACGCCTTTCCCACGGCCTCTTGTAACGCCAAAGTAATATCGAGCCTGGGGGGTGGGTGGGGAGGAAGCCGGGTTTAGTGCGTTTGTGAGTCTCGCACTAGTCACGTAGGCTGCTAGCGGCGCATGTGCATCATGCATTCCCGAAACCCAAAAAATTATTTTTCAAAAAAATAATAAAAACGATGGTGTCTCAAGCCATCACCGGCGAGACAATTGAGCTTTTGAGAATGAAGTGTCCCAGACGGGTGATCTCGCGTAACGAAGACACTCACTGGCCTTTAAGATTGTCTAATGATTTAACACTATTCGACTTTTCCTGTGGGGTTTTAGCAGAATAAAGTATAGGCTAATAATTCGACAATTGTTAGCCAACTAACATTGAAGCGTTGAGCACAACCGAGCCTTGTGTGTATCAAAAAGTGCTAAAAAATTACGTCCCGTATGCAGCTCGCAAAACCAAAGATGTCATCACCTCACAGTTATTATATTTCACTGGAGATGGCTTTGTAATAATAGTCAAATAAAAATGTTAAATACCCTTGTTTTTATGCAGTTTTCTAAAAAGATATCAGACTATGTTACGTATATATTGGAAACAGTGATATGTTACGACAGTTAGCAGCATCCGGCATAACAATTAGATCGGACACAAATTGAAAAGTTCAACAACTATTGATGCAAGCTGCGCATCACCGCCACCTTGATGCGTTGACAGATAACGAAAGGCATAACAATATCGGTAGCCGATCTATCAATCCTATGCATCAATCCCGGCGCCGCAGAATTAAAGCGGAGCAACGCGGTTACTTTTATTGTAGTTGTCACAGCGTGTAGCAGATTGATTAAATCATTCAATAGTGGCTAGCTTATGAAACGATGCACACGTAAGGGTCGATACGAGCAGCAACATAACCGTAAATATCTTCTGGCCAAAATTAATTTTGCGACATTGCATTGGCTTTATATATATATATATATATATATATAATCCTTCGACACGGGAAACAGTGGGATAGTTGTGCTTATGCCTTTGGTAGTTGCTTTTGAATAACGACTTAATTTATATATTCATGCTGTCGTTTGATACCGTTGTTCATTTTTAGAATAAAATATAAAACTCCTTTAATCATGCAAAAATGGGTAAGGAATGACCGGTTGCAGACGGAGCCTGTGCAGTCGTCTTGTTGTGAACGTCCTTACACACGCGAACATATTATTGAAGTGCTTCGTTCTTATGATCAATGAGACTTGCGCCTATAAGTTGATCTAAAACCCGTCTGTCATTTTACCTACCTGAGTGTGTCCATTAAAGGCGGTAATACAATGTCGTATATATAGTATAAACATTCTGATAACATAATCGATTTGTACACACGAAGATACACGAAGGTCTACACGAAGCCTACAAATACACTGTAGGCTATTTAACAATGAAACAGCGGAACAACATATTTACAAGAACGGGTGCTGCTTTGACCAGCTCTTTGATATGTGCGGAGAAGGTGAGGTCCGCCGAGATAAAGACTCCAATATCCCGCGTCGCATTGGCAGTGTTACCACGTTGAGTTAGTAGTTTAGCTCAGAAGAACCGTGTTTCACAACGAGACATTTGTGAACTAAGAGCTGCAATGCTGTGTGCGCCGATGAGGAGTCATACCTTTCATCTGTTTGATAAAAAAAATATTTAAACGTGGGCACTTCACACGTGTCTGTACTCAAAGCTAAAGAGGTGACGTACAAAAAAATATGTATAAGAAATGTGTACCAATATTATGTGATTACAGTCATATATTTTATCTGTTTGATTAATATAATAAATATTTAAACATGAGCACTTCACATGTGTCTGTATTCAAAGCTAAAAAGGTGACGTAATATATATATATATATATATATATATATATATATATATATATATATATGTATATATATATACATTTGTGATGTAAGAACATGTGCACAGCTTGCTGGGACATAACTCAAGGCACTAGTTTCAGGCTTGGGCTGGTCCACCTAGCTAAGGTATCTCTCACCGAAGCGGCATTCTCTGAACATCTAATGACAGACATTGCCGTAAATACTCGCCCGCCCTCTTGTCTCCCGTCATTTTTTCCCATCATCCTTGAGCAGTTTCGTCGTGAGCGACCCAGCCCCCTCCCCCAATGTCTCGAATGCAAGTGGTGAGAACAAGTGTTGAGAACCGATGCTTGAATATTTGCTGCACCTTTTTTAAAATAATTTTTCTCACTCCCTATATATATATATATATATATATATATACAAATTAACGGAGTGAGCATTTATATCCTCATTTTACTCTTCGATTAGTTTAGTTAGAAATTGCGCCTTATCCATCTACTTTTGGGCACAAGGTCCTGTCAAGGACATCGAGCCAGGCAAGGCCGACACAATTAAAGGCAATTGGGACGGTCAGCTGTATCACCATCTATTACTACTCTTCATTGTAGCACCAATACTGGTGATATATGATGCAGTAATGTGCGGTTTATGTTTCGATACAATGTTTGATGCAAGTGTTGATCATTAGCGTTGATCTACTATATTACTGACATCATGGCTGTCTAGCATCAGGCAGCAAGCTCCGATAGCCTTTGTAGGACACACACGAATAACATAACAACCAGTGATAGGTATATAATACTGATAAGTAGCATGAACGCATTATCTGCTGCTTTTAGAGTGCCATGGCGCTATCTTTAAAAGAAACGAAGCTCAAATCAATCTTCAATATGGGCGGAGCATTAGTAGAAATTATGTCGCGCTTGACCAACACCAGCTAGGTTTTGCCATTCCAAGCGGAACAGAGATTGCGGCCCACTCTGCCTAAATCTTTTTGCAATCTCCCAAGGCTCCGACAGTGATGATCAAATTAGATTAACGCTTCCAGTTGCGTCCGAAGGGACCACTTACTAGGATGCGTCACGTTGTGGGCACCTTTACAATTTTACCAGTTGAACCTACATCACGGAGGGCCATCGCATCTCTAGTACTGCGCCAGGATGTGATCTTGGAGCAGATAGGTCTTAAGCAAGATGACACCTGGATCTCCACTGCTGCGGGTTGTGGCGCGAGGGAACAAGTACTATGATACTTTCGATTTCATTGAACGTGTTAGGCATACCGGACGCGGTCAATATTGCAAAAAAAACGCAATAGTGCCGTCGATGGCTCACGCTGCAAACATAATTAAGGTTTTACTAAATAGTGAGGAATAGCGCTTAAGTCAAAAATGTTGGCCGACAGATTGACAGATCCTTATACAATTATCCTTCCGAGGACAGAACAAAATGGTTAGATTTCCCTTTTTAAAAGAACAACTTTTGAAAAAGCTAAGCTTCGGGCATTAAGCAATCAGGAGCCGAAGCCTGGTTACAGGCTCTAGTCAATTTACGAATCGGAACGCCTTTCGGCAAAGAGACCAAACACACAGGACTTAGACTGAGCGTTGGCCTAGTTTTTCCCATAAGTTTCCCATAAGTCGCTGCGGTGACCATTGTGGGCTTTTATGTCCTGAGTGCAGGCCGGCGACCGCATCATTTCACTCTCTATAACATATTTAGCCGGGCACTAAGATCTGGGCCCTTGTAATAGTATACATGAATTCGCAGGTATTGGGCCAAGCAGGCTATGTTTAGTATAGGCTAACAAGTTCAGGAAATAGTCAGGGCATAGCTATTTGCACAAAACCCATGCCATCCGCATTAAAAATGTGCGGTGGTTTTGATATTTTCTCTTAGCTGATTCCCAGGTCGGCTACGTAGATAATGAATAAGAACGGGTTCACTGCCACTCACATTGCTCTAGCAAGAATATTATAATTTAGGAGATTTGACGTCTCTGATAGCCGCCTGACTTTACGAAATCATGGCGGACTCACGGCCCGTAGAATAATGAAACTTTCGGCAATAGCGATCAACAGAAGACGCCCTACACCGCCTATTAGACAACATGAGCACAGGACACACGGAACCGAGCAAGATGGCTTAGTGGCAAAGCCTTTGCCTTACATTCGGGAGGACTGGGTTCGAGACCCAGACCGGCCACTCTTAATTTGGTTTGCATGGTTTCCAATTTAAACAAGGTAAATGCCGGAGTGGATTCAAAAATAGGCATGACGTGAAAAACCGTACACAGGCATTAGCCTTACGGAAAATCTAAAAAAATGATGTTTTACGCGTTGTTTGTATAGCCTTATTTATGGAATGCACCCTCCACGTGAGAAACGCGCGCGGTCACCAACCGACTATGCCACCAGCGCAAAACGACCCATTTTACCTCGTCATCGTGGAGATAGCGAAGGTATAAAGAGGGAAAGGCTAGACGATCTAAGTTCTCTAACTGGCTCTTGATACAGAAATCGCCGCTCCTTGTATAACGAATCAGTTAAAAAAACAGCCGCAGTTTGTTTTTTTTGTCAAGATTCGATCGTGGCGTATCGGTATTGCAAATATATTACCACCTGATGCATTTTGGATGCCCCTCACCAACGCTTTCTCCTCACCCTTCATTCATCGTTGAAATTGCACAAACGGGTGCCAAGAAGATCTTGGGCGAAAGGCTTTAGTTTGCCGGAACTCTCGTCATGGATTATGGAGAACGGAGAGAAAAACGTGATATTGTCGAAGCCTTTTCCGAGCATGGTCAACTCAGGCCGAGTCGACTCGTTGCCCCGACGTCATTGAAGTGACGCCGTTTTCGATAAATACAGCTGATCAGCTGCAAATTATTCAAACCTGACCGACTACCAAAAGAAGGATGCAAACATCTTTAACTTTACAAGAACCGCTGCCCAATGACCATGATGAATGGTGGTGGAGTTTGCGTCTTTGTGTGTTCTGAGCTAAATTGTGTGCGAAATTCAATTGAAATCACATCTGTTGACGCCCTAGCGATCGACATTCTCCTGTGGAACGACACAATTTGTGCCTGCTCTATGCCGACAGGCCTAACTAACTAACTAAACTAATGCGCGAAATATGCCAAACCCTAGACATAGTCAAGAGGTGAACGTATTGGATTTGGGCGGGGGAACATCGTACAAAGGACGCCAATATATTAGATCTGCCACGGACTGACACGGATTAGAGTACGTTAGAGTCGGGTCCGCGCCAGTTTTGTCCAATCATTCTGCTACATATTTTGACACCACCGTAAACACGCCCACCAAAAGTTGTCTTACCCCGTCAATCGGGCTTCTAAACCATCGGTCCACGATCTTGTGACCGGAGCGGCGAAGAACTCGATAGATCGTCCGTATCGCTACAGAATCGTCAACAGCTTGTCTTGTCGGAGTCCGCCATTAACGCCCACGATGTTAAGGACGTCTTCCGATACGCCAAACGTCGTTTAGATCTCCCCCACTGACTGTAGCGCTTAAATTCAAGACCGGACCTTCAAGTTAAAGTGGAAACGTTTTTCTAGTTTTGGATAATCCCGGCAGGCCCCTGCTTAGGGCGCTACTATATGGTATGTTCGCTCATGACTTTATACTTATGTTACAAAAGCTGTATGTAACATACAAACGCCGATGACTTAAAATGTATGTCGAAACGTCTAGCCATTATGATAGAGTAGAGTTACAAAAGGCAATCGATTCTTCGAATGATTCCAAACATTCAAGATGGATATATGAACGCTTAAATATGCTGTCTGGAAAACTCTGAAGAGAAAAACTGTTGGATTCCGACCATTACCATGTTATACTTGTTTCCCGACAATGCCACACCCGCCAGTCGCTTTCGCCAACCCTCAAATCAAACAAAAATGCGCCTCGTAGAAAACACAAGTTCCGTTCTCTTCTCTCTATTTCTAATCGCACCGCTGGCTAGAACTGCGTTTTATAAGAATCGTTTTGATCCGCGAATCTGGAGATTTAATAATAAAACCTGTGGCAAGTGACATGGTTATGACATAATAGGCATATAATATAATAGCTGTAGCGTTATGCGACTCCCATATTGAATGATGATATGTGTGCACACACCTATCAAGCGAATAAACCAATCAATCAATTATGAAAAAAAATCGTTAAATGAGTCCGATTGGATTGCCGGCGAGGTGAATCGGCATTTTGCGAGGATAGGAAATACCACAGTAGAACTAATAAGATCTACTTCATATTGCTGCTGTCACCACTTGCGATTTTGCGGATTCTACTAGATCTCTCCAAATAATCGGCATCAGTTCGTTTTAAAAAGTTTGAAGTAAACATTTCTTTTCACATGTAATAAATAATACGACATATTTTGAAGAAGACAAGAATTACAATAATACGTTCAGACCTCACAATTGTAACATTATTTAACATGTAATAAATAAATAATAATAATAATAATAATAATAATAATAATAATAATAATAATAATAATAATACGACATATTGTTTAAGTGCATGTCGCACTTTCCGGGTCCTGGTTCATTGTTAAAGTTCTCCACTACAGGACCTCCAGTAGTCTCCATTACAAGACGCTTTGAACCATTTTTATCTCGTCATACTTTTGTGGAACTCGCCAAGCTAAATCCATATTTGATCTTTAATCAAGACAACACATTTACGAAGCAAATTCATATGTATATATACATATATATAGTTCAGCGGGTCTGGTCTGTTAGTAAACGCTGTACTGGGATGAGAGTCAAGCTCAATTCAGTTTTACCATTATAACTCACACGAAAAGCAGGGCACTGCACGACAGTTTTTCTTTTACTACGCTATTAAAAGTTAAAATATTAGTTTTACTGAATCTTCAAAGGCTTTGCACGTATATTTTGGTTCGGTTAACATGGTGGATTTTACCTAATGCGCAGCGTTGAAAGCTGAAACAACTTTGCAGCACAACACTGCTGTTGGATTCCATGTGATAATGCTTCAAGAAGGCAATAGGTCATTTTCATCAGTAGGGTATGTCTTTTTGGTGATTTTTTTAGTGTTAGACATAAACAAAGGCGCTCAGTTGTCAATTGCAATAGTGACTCGAGCGCTTTTGCAATTTTCATCTAGAGGTATCGGCCTGCCCATTTGTCAAACGGGCTCAATATAAATGCTGAACAATTAGTTAAACATTACTTTATTTAATCCGCTAACCAAAAATGCCACATAATATAATAAGTAGGTCACAACTTTATTTCGTATTCGCCATTTATAAACAACAGTAAGGATCATTCTACAACAGCCTAAATAAGACCAGCGGCAGCCTTTCTGTCTAGCCTTATTGTCTTTTAGCATGACTGAACTGTATATAATATATCTAAGTGCCGTATTTGTGACAGTCCCCGAGTAGTTCATCAATTATTCGCTATCTTTACACGTTTATTTTCGTTTCACGTATGCTAATGTGTATCGTCGGAAACATTGTTGATTATTAATTCTAATTGAATGAGGAAAACAGCAAGGGTGATAATAACATGAGTATGAGACATGTAATTGACTCTTGGGCGACATATCGCACAGCCATGATTCAGTTCAATCAGTGGAGTACACTGAACGTGCCGGTCTCCGTTCGCCTTAAAACCTCTCCCCCTATTTCGCTAGCTCACCTTCCAGCGATGTGCATACGCTAGGCTCTAGGTTCAACACTAACTTAGAGGCTGCGCCAACTAATCCGTTCATTTTTTACAATAGAAGCCTGGACAACACCTCAAAGGTTTAAAGGTGAGCGAACCTCTTCAAATAGATATCTACTTTGCAGAAAAGATGCCAGCTATTGCCGTCTATGTTCTACAGACTGCGCAATATATATATATATATATATATATGTTGTAAGATCGTCATTCCTATGAAATGGCCTAGCGTTTTCCGCGTTTACTGCCCGCAGGTGGGGACTGAAGGTTAAGCGAATTCGAACCAAACTGTGTTGCATTGAAGGAGGAACTAGCTGCGAACAGATTTGTGGGGGCAGCGCCCATCGCCGACTGATTTGCACCCCAGCCACCTAGAAGTAAGGAACAGACACACAACAAAACACGTTCTGAATGTTGCCATCTTCAACACAAATACATATATATATATATACAGTAAAGCTCTGTCTCAGTCAGACACAGCCTCCACCACGCGAATAGATGGCTTCTATAGCACTTGAATCTATTTTCTATAATTAGGATATATATATATATATATATATATATATATATAAATGTACGCCCTTACCGAAAATACCACCGCTTGGTACACCAGGCTGAGCACCCGACTGTACGGGACTGAAGATAGATAACGATCCCGTTGTTGGATTTCCATGAACTGAGCTATCCAATCCGGTACGAAGACTGATATTGTGTAGGGCACTGGCCACCTGAAGTATCGGAAGTATCAGTCGGTTTTCATATGTTAGCACGTGAGTTTCCTATTTTTTAGAATGAGTAAACTTGAACAGATTTTTTAGGACGCAAACACATATACATAAATGAATGTGTCCGAACATCCAGTCCGCAGATATCGCTGTCGCAAAACTAAAAACCTGTTTAATGGATCATAAAATATATTCCAGAATATGGGTTTCAACTTACACATATGGTATACATATATTGGAGGCAATATATAAATAATGCACCACACATTTGCCACACAGAAAATGTAAGGCAAAACATTTCGTCACTCATGCTCAGGTCTTCCACTTGGCGGTATATATGTATCAACCGTGCGCTACTGGCCCCAAAATTGCGTACTATAAACTGAGCAGAGATGCCCGAGCTAACCACAGAGTATTATCATCACTCGTCACATGTCTCGTGTGCGCGAGAACCAGATTATGTCTTCCTAATAATAATACATAACGTATTCCTCGCAAACGCGGGCGGGAGTTCCGGCTCAATAAACGAACGCCGAAGTGTTTCGGAGGGCGCAGCTATCGACTCACCTGGTTCTGTCTCGTAAAGGTGTTGCTTGTAGATGTACCGATGCCGATAAAATCATCTTCGCCGTTCTCCCGCTCCAGACGTCGTTTGTCAGGAGACACGAGTCGCCGAGCGGTTGGAAACTCAAAGGCGAGCGAAGACGCAGTCTGGTCTGAATGTTCCAGCTTTCTACGATAGCGTTGGTATGCCTCATCTGCGCACAACACCTATATATTGAAGTTGTAACGGCGGTGGAGGCACCAGCAATCAAACAAAAAAGAAACGTTATTACTCGCACCCCGAGCAGAACGATGCTAGGTGGTATCAAATGATGTCCTTATCGAAGTACAATTTTTTTATTTTTCAGCACTTACGACCCTTGGGAAGTGACGCAACAATATGAGAGAGCAGTTATATTTTAGTCATAGACATGCAAATCGCGGATAACACAAATGAGAAAACGGTTTAATTGGATATTCTAGAATTAAAAGATTTTTAAAGAGTTTGTCTTTAATTCTAGCCCATCTTCCGTCTCCTACGGGCTTGGAATTCATCCTGAAGCATATATTCAAGGCGCTGAGGACCAGACATGTTGAGATATCTAGCGTTTCCCCAACAGTACTTGTGGCAGCATGGCCGCTGACCCTCAGCGGTATGGTTTATCAACTATTCTCAATGAGCGATGCTCAAAGAAAATTCGATCAACAACAGGGATAAAACCGGCGACACCCCGGTAGATGACAACCATGACTAGCGCACTAGTCCCCAAGACCACGCCGCCACTGATTGGACATCTTGAATGGGGCTTACTTTCAAGCAATTCATCAACCTCGCTAAACAATACTTCATAGATAAAGTGAAGGTAACTTAGTAATGTAATCACTAACAATTGCCACACGCCGGGATGAAATTTGACAATGCCAGATTTTAATATTTATGTCAGATACTTCTAACGATACAGAAAGAAACATAACACCGTGCAATATGCTAAAGCAATTGATCTGGTGAAAGTCGATAGTTTGTTTGTTTGGTTGGTGGTGGTTTGTTTCAATCGAAAGCATCATTTATTTTAGTAGACGTTCCAATTTTGAGTTTGGAAACGTAAAAAAGGGTTTACGTCTGCCTTTGTTTGGCGTTTAGAACCGATGAGGAGAGGTATTTCAACCTCAGGGACACCTCGCGCTAGGAACAAGATTATGTGTATCCGGGTTGTTGGGACACAACAGAAGGTGTTAAAGGGATTACTATGTTAGGCGTGGCTATGCGAGGACCAAGCCTAGAGAAGACGGGTTAGTTTAGTCTGTTTCGAGACGAAAGGGAGATCATAATGGACGGCTTTGTTTTGATCGTCCGCGATGGTCAGGGAAAAAAATTGACATTATTTTAAAAACTTATGCTTGCTCATTCAAGAATGACTAGAAAGGAGATTGAAATAGAATAAATTGATATTTCGGAATTTTTAGTTATTCCGAACACTAAAGTTTAGAATTATTTAAACGCTTTATACGTTATATACATATAAGCCTAACACCTCGGTCACTCAGTGTCATGATGAGGACTATATGCGACCTAAATGGGTAAATGAACAATGAATGGGTGGAATGAGAGGACCACCTAACGACAACCCACCTGTGAATTGAGTGAGAAGATCTGCGATGCCAAAGTGACGAACGTCTCGTGCAACTTCTTAATGACCAGAGACACCTCAGCGGACGTTGGCGTCCCGTTTGGTCCGATAAAACCTGAACTCAACGGTTTAAAGTGCGCCTGGAGCTCAATCAGCTGCTGTCGATACATACGGAGACGTTGCTGGAACTGCATTGCCTGTGACCGCCACCACAACAATGGAAAACAGGCACATAAAACACAAGCATTTACAAAGATGTTGTAAATTTGTGTGTACATTGTATCGTATCGTTAACGCACTATCGTACTGAACTAACATTTTCGCAGTTTTCTCTCATCACGTATACATGTTTGTATACACGTAGAAGTGTTTTATTACACAGCGAAGTAGGTGTCTGTTTAACAACGTCTGCTTAATACAGAGAGCTCTCTCTCTGTCAATACTCTATCTAATCATAAAGTAAGAAATAGCAAAATAGTTCAGCATACGTATTATAAACTACGTTCGATTCGACACTTGCGTATTGTCGACTACTTGACTCATTATGACTGATGGCGATTCTAACGTGCCCCTCAGCGTAAGCTCTCGTGACAGCCGCATTGCTTTGTACTAAACTTTGCAAACAAAAGTGACGTGTCGTGTAAACTCCACCAGTCGAAAAAATACCATTTTGTTGAAATAGTCGTTCAGTTTGCTGTCCTCAAACATGGCCGCCGCGCCTGTGCCTCGTAGCTGGCTGGTCTTGCACGCGAGTTCGCAGTGTTGTCGTTCTTCAAGAATTTCGCTCTTCAGTTTGTTCAAAGATCCACCGTTGCTCTGAGTGGATATTTCCAACTGCCCCAAAGCGAGCCGCAAAGAACTAATCTCCGCCTTAAAACAAAACGAAAGAAATCACAATACATGTACGCTAGAATCCATATTTGCATGCTGCCGTATTAACATATTAACTAGAAAGAACTAACTCTTTGTCTTAACGATGCTTCTTACACTGTAAGTGATTAAGCGTCTAACATACATAGGACGCCACTAAACGGTGCGCATGAAATACGACCTCGTGAACGTCCTGTATGTACCTCTAATACAATACAGTGAATGAAAGCATTTTTATGTATAACACTCTTGCGTGTTGAACAAAAAAGAACCAGTAAGTACAATCGCACCGCTCAGACAACAGTTGTGCACTTGAAAAAATGAATCTCGATGAATACATCTGCACTAATAGTACACTTAATTCTACTCGTGGGTCAATCAACCTCAACAGTCCCTGAATAAAAGCTAGTGAGAAATCGCTTCGTGAAAATTAAAGTGATTTAAACGAGGCCCTAAAATTACCCAACGTTCCCCCTAAAAGCAGATCCTTAGGAAGATACCAGCTGCGCACAGACCATATATTAATGCTTGTTCTGTTGAGTTGATTAATGTTGCACGGGCTATACGCAAAAGTTCACATGTTTTTTTCAAGCGACCGACACTATACATAAGCTCTACAGCATGATGTTGAATTATCGAAAGATAGAGGTGGAGTCAATAATAGCCATAGTTTGTGTGCACTGTTTCGACATACCTGCGTTTTTTCAACGGGGATAAGAGAAATCTTATCGAGCTGTTCCCGGGTTGTCTTTTGCGTTTGCAGGTGCTTGAACAGCGCGTCAGCAAGTTGTTGTAGCTCCAACGGAACTTTCTCATCTTTGATTGTCGCTGGACGATCGGCTACTGTCTGATCACCACTAGTTCCTGCTGCCAAAGCTGTCAAACGCAAAAAAATACACGGTTTACTAAATACATCAACGCTGTCACCTCTAATACGATATCGAATGTCAACAATTGTATTTAATTAAAATTATACTCGTTTTCTTAACTACATTGAGCTTTGTTAAAATGTCTCTCGCAACCAGCAATCATTGCATATAGATTCGAACAGGGTTACTAGCGCTCGTGATTCATAATTTGTGAGGAGCGAATTGACGAACCTGCAATACAGTTACTTTTAGAGTTGATTGAGTGTGCACGGGCTATGTATTTACAGTTCAAATAAAAGTTATTTACACTAAATACACAAACGTATTAAAATAGGCAACCGGCAGAGAAAGGAGAGAGCTATTTATGGAGAACTGATATTTTTCTTGCAGTCGATTTCCTCACCGGATCTTGCGGTTGTAGACGCCAGAGATGTGGTCGTGGCTGTGGTTGTGGTAGCTGCGGTCGAGGCAACTCCAGATCCGCCAGCGAGAGCAGTTCCAAAGATGGAAGTGGACGAGGTTGTTACAGCTGGCGTGGAAGACGCAGGCCAGCTGCCAGTTGTTGTAGCAACCGCAGTTGAACCTGAAGTAGGAAGACAGGAAATCATGTCAAGGAGAAGGCATGTTACAAACAGTAAAATGGACGTTCCTCGTCTTCGCCGTCTAAACGATGTTGCTGTTCGTTACAGCTTTATTACACAAACAGACAACTTTCTACAACTAAACATAAACTAGTCTTCGAAAAAAAACGCGAAAAAGAAAGTTAGCTCTCTTCGAAGCGGAATTCCACAAGATAAATCCCGAAATGATTACGTCAGCATCATGACGTTTGAGTTACCATAACTGAAGGCTGGTGCGGCCGTTGAGGTTGCCGTCGTGGACGCTGTCGCTGCGGTCGAAGTACCGAAGGTGAAATTTGTTGTCGTCGGTGCTGTACTCGCAGCTAAAACAGAGGACGAATATTGTTAGCCACAATTATCACTAACGCAAAGCTCGAAATTATCATAACCATTGTCCGAGGAATTTGTGATATCCAGCAGAGCCTATTCTTCCATTCTGGCATACCAGCACTACTGAGGAATTCAAGCAAAAATAACGGGGCAACGTCATCGCATACATCCCTCAATTCTAGAAGAAATTGACTTAATTTCAAATCGGTCAGACTTACAGGTAATCGCATCACTTTAGAAAGGTATTTAAGATGGAGAAAACTAATATCAATAGCCTTGACAGAGGTCGTGCTAGGCACTAAATGACCTAGAAATAACGAACTTGATTGGGACTGGCTAGAAATTAGTGTAACGAAAGCCGTTTGGACTAACGCGGGCTAAAGACAGCTCGCTATTAAAGACATACTCAAACAAGTAATGTCACTCGAGCGATGTTTCACACTGCATATGAACCGAACACTTTGCCATACAAACTATGTATGAGTTTTTGCTAACTGAGCAACAGCTGATCGAAGACGGCTCAAGCTGAACAACACAAACAGAGAGCCCTGGCTATACTCGCACATGTGGGCAGAAATTAAATGCGCATACCATCATATGTTTACACGTTTTAGCTAGATAGTGCACGGCTACCATTACATCATGTGCAAGAACACCGAGTTTACGACGATTACGACAGTCAGGTGCGAGTCCGGTTTGCTGGCGCAGAACTGCACTAAATCGCACGCGGTGGGCTATCGAGCAAGATGGCTTAGAGGCAAAAGCCTTTGCCTTGCATTCGGGAGGCCTGGGTTCGAGACCCAGACCGGCCACTCCTAAATTGGTTTTCATGGTTCCCAATTTAAAAAAGGTGAATGCCGAAGTGGACTAAAAATCGACCATGATCGAAAAAAAACGGGGAGCACAGATGTCTCAATAAAAAGAGATGGTGCATTACCATCCAAACCCCCCCATTTTTATCGCGCATCATCGTTCCCAGTGAATTGGCCTACGATTTAACCTATCTACAGAACCCACTACAACTGGAGGACAAGGGGAAAGGCGCATGTTTGGCATGCGAGATCACGGACACTGTCGCCCGCTCCCGAACCTTGAGACCAGTGCATCCGCCGGGGCTGCCTCGAGCATAAGTTCGACTGGTAGCGCCCCTCAGAAGCCATTGTGTGGTTAGTTAGTTAATAACATATACCTACGTAACCTAAAATTGAATTGAACACATTCTAATGATCCAGGTGTAACAGAGCAAACAAATAGGTCAATGCATCGGGGCTCAAGAAACTAGTAGGGAGTAGTAACAAAGCACCTAGAAATAAAGCAGATTCCTTCCAGCTCACCGGTTGAAGAGGCAGTCGTGGTGGGCGCGGCAAGCCCGCCGGCTTGACTCGCGAACGCACCGAATCCGGTCGAGGCGGTTGTCTGTTGCGTCGAGGTCGATGTCGGCGCACTCGTTGTGGCGGTTGACGCTGCAGTGGTCGGGCCGCCGCCTGAAGATGCAGTGGTCACGGCTGAACTCGTCGTTGTTGCGCCCGGCGCGCTATACGCAAACATAGCACCACCGCCCGCCGGAGCCGCAGCAAATCCAGCAGTAGAAGGCGCTGATGTTGCTGTGGTGCCGGCCGTAGAGGATGATGATGATGTTGTTATTGTCGATGATGTTGCGGCCGCTGTGGATGTCGGCGCTGCAGGGCCTGCCGCTGTGGCTGTCGGCGCTGCGCCGCCAGCGACAGAACCATACGAGAACTGTCCCGTACCAGTGGTTGGGAGAGTCGATGCAGCCGAAGTGGCCGTCGGTGCCGTGGCGAACGAGAAACTGCCTGCCGAAGGGGCAGCAGCTGTCGGAGCCGCCGTCGTTGGGGCCGCCCCAAATGAGAACCCGCTGGCGAGACCGAACATTCCGCCGCCCGCAGTAGCAGAAGTCCCGCTACCCGCTGGCGTTGTCGCTGCTGTCGTGCTGGAACCGGTGGCGGCAGTGGTTGAACCTGTGTATTGGGTATCCATACATGCGATATATGTATAATTAATTTATACAAATAAATCATCTGGCCCAATATGATCCGTACGCGCGCCTAGCAGCAGCACGATGAAGAAGTATGAACAACAGAGAGCCTACGCTATTCTTGTACGCACTGTTCGAGGAATTTGGAGAAATCTCTACGACTCGACATAAGCTTCACATAAACATCAACAAAGCTAACGCTATCTGCCAGTGAATTCGTTGCTTAACTGCTCACTTAAGAAATAAAAACACAACTGTTCTGAAATGTTCCTGACATTGCCCTTGCGTGACTTAATAACTCTTCTCTTTCACATTAGAGGTAGGTTATTAATATACAACTGCTAAACGAATAACGTATTGCTATACAACAGCCATGAGAATCGTGGTATATTTTAGAATCCGACACATGTATAGCTAAAAGTCTGCATCTGAGAAGCATCTTTAGAAGCTGCCTAGGAGCACGCTCTTCTTTTTTTCTGTCTCCCTTTCTCCCTCTTTTCCGCTCTCGGTCTCCCGCTCGACCTCGACCGCAAAAGAGAAGAGGTTAGAGGTCGAATTGTACACCACCAGAAATCATAGAGAAATAACAAATCCTGCAAAGACACTGACCGCCGAGGGAGAACGCGTTTGTTGTACTAGTCGCAGGGGCGGCGGCTGTAGCTGCTGTAGCTGGGGCGCCCACTGCCGTATTTAGTGGCGCTGACGAACCGAAACTGAAGGGCGTTGCCGTGCTGGTCGCCGAGGTTCCCGTCGTCTGAGCAGCTGATACAGCTGATGGCGCCGCTCCGAAGAATCCGCTGGTCGGCTGTGCAGCAGCGGGAGCGGCAGCTGTCTGTGCCGACATGGTCGTTGAAGGCTGACCGAAAGAAAAGCCGCCTGCCGCGGCCGATGTTGGAGCTTGACCTAAACGACGACGACCACCACGCATACGCCGAACAAACGAAGCAAACAACAATAACACACATCGAAGCAATAAGGCGTTTTGTTAAACGTCGTGCTACGATATGACTCGGCGGTGGACTTTCAAAGAATAAGTAAGTACCACAATACCACATGACAGAATGTTGATCATTCGAACCACGTACTACTATGGAGCTATGTCTGCAAAGTCCATCCATTCATTTGCACAATGGACTAGGGGCATTGCTTAGCACTGCCACTGTATATATATATATATATATAACCGACGGTTGCACTTTATTCCGCCGAGATCATACCCACTAAACGCACCTTCCCCCTTAAGCTTCACTCTCTGTCAGCCAGGCTCTTCTTTTAATAGTATTGCGATATATATATATATATATATATATATATATATACATATATATATATATGTATATATATATATATACTGAACGTGGTTAGCACCGACTGGCCAGCTGGATAGCGCTAGTTCTTCCTAAAATCGACTAGATTCACACGCACCAAATGAGAACGACGTGGTCGTTGGCGCCGTCGATGCAGCAGCACCAGCCGCAGGAGCACCGGCCGCCTGACCAAACGAAAACGCAGTCGGACCCGTAGCCGCCCCCGCACCGAACGCCATCGAGGTAGTGGGGCTGACCGTAGCGGTAGGCTTTGGGCTGCTACCGAGGGCGGCGCCTGCGGACAGTTGGCCGCCGCCGGCGTTTCCGAATGTGAACGCGCCATTTGTCGGCGCGCCCTGGCCGAACATCGGGGCTGCTAGCGTTGTTGTCGTCGTCGCTGTCGCCGGCGCCAGTGCCGTCCCGGCCGGTTGGCCGGCAGCCTGGCTGCCAAACACGGGCGTCGCCGCCTGACCGAACGTTGTCGCCCCCGCTGCCGCGAGAGGATTAGCGATACCAGTTGACTGGCCGAATGCCGTCGTCGTCGACGTCGCCACCACCCCCGACGGGGCTTGGGGTTGTTGTTGCTGTTGCTGCTGCTGTTGCAGCTGCGACTGCTGGCCAAATGAAAATGCGGTCGTGCCCGGCGCTGCTCCGAGTGTTGTCGAAGGCTGGCTAAACGAGAACTGCGGAGCCGTTGCGTTGGCCACCACCTGCTGTTGCTGCTGCTGCTGTTGTTGTTGTTGTTGTTGTGACATCACTGCCTGAGTCTGTTGGAGGCCGACGGCGGTCGTCTGCGGTTGACCAAATGTGAACGCCGATGATGACGCCGGCGCTAGAGATGCACCACCTGCAAACAAACCAACAGACAAGTTATATTTTGGTTAATAATAACTAATAACTGCTACTAGGCACCATCACAAATCATGACTGGTTCGTTATACCATCATCATTGTTATTTAAAAAAAAGAACATATTTCCTGCTCCTTTGTTGGACCTGCCAGCCTAGCCTGTCCGCAGAGATACCCCCTACCTTGTGTGTGCACATACTTTACAGTTATGTATGCCACAGTGTAATCTCAAAGCGACGTCTACCGTGAAAAGGCAAGTAGGTGCTATGGAAATATATATATATATATATATATATACATATATCCGCCTGGGGACAAAGTGCATTGAGTAGCTGATGCAGCTTATACCAAAGGCAGGCGCCGTCGAAAGAGTGCCTGTGCCAAACGCAGTCGAGGCTGTCGAAGCCGCTGTTCCAAATGAGAATGCTGGAGCGCTTGTTTGCGGCTGTCCAACTTGTTGCTGGGGCTGAGCACCAAATGCGCTGGGTGTGCCGAAAGAAACAGTCGACTGGGCACCGAATGTCGATGAACCAAATGCTGGTGTCGCTGTTTGCGCTGACCCTGCGGACACGTAAAAACAAAAAAAAAACATCACACCGAAAACATCACACACGTAAGGAACAACAAATAGTATCTACTGTTCATTGGGTACATAAATTGCAAACGTTTACTATTGAGGCACATTATGATATACATCTGTATGCATGAGATTTTCCCTTAGAATGAGCAATTATTTGGGATTCCTAACGCTTTAACTACGTTCCTATATATATATATATATATATATATATATATATATATATATATATATATATATATATATATAAATATATATATATAAATATATATACAGGAACAAAAACTGCAATAGAACTAGTAGTGACACAAACTTTTGAATCCCGTACGACCAGGACCAAACTGCTGTCAGGAGAATTGGATAGAGGTGCACTCATATATCTCTTAAGCCTTCAGACTCGGCCTCGGCCGGGCAGTACGGATCACCGGCGAACTTCCAGCAAGCGAGATCAACTGAGAGCCAACGAGCCTTCAAAACTATATGCAAGAGAATATATGCTAAGTAACGCGTGCCACGATACCCCGCTCGACGCCGCTCTGCCCCACAGTGCTGAATAAGGCGATGGCGTGTACGTGAAAGAATCATGTAGGACTTTGCTATACGACAAATCATGTGGGCCATAGAAAGTAGACAGAACAAGACGACAAGATGAAGACCGCGCAGAATTTGTAGTAAACATATCAAGACCGCCCTGCGCCTACACCCTGTGCTATGCGGCGCTGTTTAACGAGTGACTAAGAACGGGCACAATACTGCGTATGTGAAAAGAGATCGTTCGACGGGTAATCTCTTTAGGTAAAGCATATCCCACCCTACCATCATCATGGCGTAAGATTGCAGACAAGGAGTACCTATTATGAGCTATTCGAGTATGGCCGCTTAAGCCATACCTAATGAGCAGCAAGGCTTTCGAATAGAACACGCAAGGCAGTTTGCGTGCGCGACCTATGACGAACATCAAGCGGACGCTGGCCAAGTCAAAAATCCCTCTCTTCACGGTGTTTTTTAGCCTTACAGCAGTACTTGGAACCGAGAGATCATGCGCTAAATACTCGAACGGCACACGAAAGAAATATAATCCGGAACCTCACACTGCAGAACCTCAAGCAGCTGAACCATAATTAAATGTTTATCTATTGCTGCTAAGTGTGGGAAAACCTGTGAAAGGTACCACGCTGCCCATCTGTACAAATGTTAGCAAGTCTGATACACTCAAAACGAAAAGGGTGGTACATTGGAAATGCGATTGGTGAGCTCAATGCCACTTTTTTTCACAATGGTAAGTAAAGATCAATTCAATCTTATGATGTTCTCTTTTGTTATGAGTTTGTATATATAAAACAACAATATGTATATACAGAGTTGTTATTGAGTATACCAACAAGGTGAAATAAATAACGTGTATATATATATATATATAAACAGTCCTACCGAAGGCCGAAGTAGGAGCTGCTGTTGCCTGCTGAACGCCGCCGGGGTTACCGAAGGTTGGAGCGATCGACACCTGCGGCTGGCCGAACGCCTGCGTGACTGTGGCCCCGCTTGCACCGGCTGTTCCGAAGGCGCCAAAACCCGTGCCCGTCGTGGCGGCGTTCGTCGAAGTCGCCCCAAACGGGTTGGCATTCGGCGCCACCCCACCGCCACCCGCAGTGGCACCTGCGAAAGTGAAGTTGGTGGTCGGCTGGCCGAACGCAGGAGGAGCACTCGAAGTCGGGCTGAAACACATTTGTACATATATATATATATAAGAACGCGTATTTGCTTTTCAATTATAGGGCTACAGAAATATATGATTAACTCAATACACTATATATGATATATCTGACACACTTTGTCCTGGAACCTGGAGGCTAATGCATCCGCCGCTGGCCTCGCGGCACGCAAGGCTGTGACCGACTAAAGGTTAACAAATATACCCAGCTGGCTCACGAGTTTTCGTGCCGCTAGTATTCAAGACACCGCTAATATCGTGGAGCCCGGCCCCGAAGCATGATCGCTTCTTCAGACGATTGGCAAACGAATCGAACTGGCAACGGAGAAAAAAGAGCTCTTAACTATATATATATATATACATATATATACATAAGGACTTAATTTTTTTTCGCAAATAAATGTGAGAAAATGGCGAGCACAACCATGTCCGTGCCACAACAGCCGTACCTAAAGTTCTGGTATATTGCACAACTTTCAAGAAGGGTAAAGTGCACACGAGTGTTTCGAAGGGCTTCGATCTACCTATGGGTATCTTCTACCTATGGGAATACAGCTCCATCCCTGGAGGTGTGTATGGCATACAAAATTATATCGGGCTGTAAATTTCAATATTACGACAAACTCTATGATGGACGTCCAAAACAGCAAAGGACGACAAAAGTGTGGCTTTTGTGAAAGCTGCGATTGACGAAAACTCAGTAGAGGAGAAAGGGTTTAAATGCCAAGTCCCTCCATGAGATCCTGCACGACCACAACTGAATTTAAAAAAAACCTGATCATTCCTCAGGTTTTTTTTAAAATTCAGTTGGGTTCCTGATGGAAACACGGCTCTTTCTGGCTCGAGAATTTCTCATGAAATTCGGCAAGATTTTTTTATCGTTCTCAAGACTCTTTACAGGTGATGATTCGATCGAAAAATGATTGGAATATGTGCTTTGATGCATAGAATCACAGCCTCCATAATTGTATAAAAATGGGCAGAATTTCCACTCTGAAAAAAATCTGTTTCTGCATTCTATCACAGAAGTTTCCAAAACTTTGCCGGATCTTCACGTATATATATATATATATATATATATATAGTACATGTAATATATACAGAATACATTCCGTTCATGAAAATCGCTTGGTATATATGCGGAGTGACATATACCTCAAATTTGCGGCGCTGGAGAAGAGACAAGCGTTAGGCAACACTGTATTCTGACACAGACGTACGCGAACTTGAAACAGTATTTTGTTATCTAAATAGGCTTACAGGAACCGTCTAAGAAAAGCTATTCGGCTTCGACAGCCACTGTGGCCCATATGCTCGATTGACCTGATCAAAAGACGCATGAGTCTTACTGAAACTGGACTAATCGCCAAGCCGCAGCTGACGCACCGTGACATGAGCTCGCATTATGAGCCGCATACTCATCGAACATTTGGAAACATGATACAATAATACACTTGTGGTTTCGTAAGTGTGTGCATCGCTGTGAACACTTGTCATATATATATATATATATATATATATATATATTATTCGTACCACCAATACTATTGTAGAGCACAAATGTCCACAACCAATGCGAACTATACTAAATGAAAACGTGGTGCCCGAGTTATCCGATGCCCAAAGATGTTTCAGTGAAACTAGAATTCCGGTGAGTCTCAATGGAGTATTGCTATTACTCACGGCAGGTAACACCTTTTAAGAAATCATCTCATTAATTGTCATGTTTCGTCTATTTGTAAGCGTAACAAGAGATGAGATTACTCGATCCACAAAAAGAACACGTTTATTTATATATGGTAGATATTATGTTATTAGGTATAACGTTGTTTATATCTACCATATATAAATAAACGAGTTCTTTCAGTGATGAAACAGGCGCCACCTGTAAAAATTGCATTAGTTGTCGTAGAACTGGAGTGGTAGTATCTAAATAAATCTACGGCAAATATCTATTTTCCGTCTAGCTGACACCGATCATCGGTTGGCAGCGGCGACATTACTATCTCGTTCTATCAAATACTACTTGCTGTGTTTTGTTGTCGCTTACTTTGCACCGAACGAAAACCCAAAACCCCCTCCGGGGTTCTGAGCCGCCGAATTAAAGTTGAAATCCGACATATTCGATGCTGTATCCGTCGGCGTTCGTTCGGTCGGACACTGACAATTCGCAGACTGCTCACCGCCGGAAATCAACAATAATGCGCGCCAATTTCACATTCACCACCAACACCACGCACTCGGATCTCGAGTAGGAGTAGATAGAGTTCCTGCTTGTCACGGCCCTGCTATATGTCCGTCGTGACGACCTGAACTAAATCTCGACTATACCACAACTGCAGCAGCAGCAGACGCGGAACACTGATGGACGATAAAGTACAAAAATGGCCTGACTTTACTCAATTCAGCACGAATGCCTGTCGCTTGTCGTTGGTTTCGAATCACCTACGCCATAGTCGAGTGGCGCCGCGCCGCTTCTTCACTCTACTCCACAGACGCAATCAATGAACGACCGGTTATCATCATTAATCGAACAAACCCGCGTGCGGCGCCGATTCTATCCGCCGCCGAAAGACGAATAAATAAACAGCCGACAGCCGACAGACAGACGACAAGATGAGGAGCAAACGGATGAACGCATTGTGGCGATCAACAAACGTCGGCGGGCGGTCGGGCGGTTTGTGGAGACACTTTAGCGTCGGCAATACACGTATATCTTGTGTGTAGTTACTCTTCTGCGTTAAGGATCCCGCGGGTCGGAGGGTCATCTTAAGGAGGATACATATATGTAGGCACTGCCGTCTATATATGTAGGAGGGTTTTAGTGGGTATTGCCTTAATCCTTCGGCTCGACTTTTGTCAAGCGCCAAGACTTGCCGTTAGGTGGCTGAGTCCCACACTGTCTGAGCGTTGGCATGTTAGGGGGCTTACCAACTCCTGTTATGCTTTCTCTCAGTCGTACGTAAATGTATTTTAAACCCTAAACCTCCTCAAAAAAAATTACACGTATATCTGTCGAGCCCGGTGGCGTGTTGGATTAAGTCTGCGCTTCGGAACCGGAGGAGACATACAGGTGCGCGGGTTCGAGCCCCACCGTTGCACCGATTTGTATTATATGGGGGTCGTTCGTCTATGAAGCAATGTGAAAAACAGTTCCGTGGACGTTACATCTTGGCTGAGGGTCAGCCCGAAAACTTTACTCGTATATCTGCCTCTTTGATCCTCTCACCACTTGCTACGGAGTTCATGGTATCATTTATTATGTCGGTCTGTCGGGATTTTCTGAACTCAGAGAGGTCTGCTGCAAATGCCGTCGTTGTGGCGGTCCATGCCGCCTGTATCATCTAAACCTCTTGGGCTCAGCCCTCAGCCAACATTTAACGTCCACGCAATTGCCTTCGTTGCATTGCTTCATCGTGAGACGGAATACCCCATATGTATAGATGTGCAACAGCGGCGATCGAATCCGTGCACCTCCCGTTGGTTTGTTTCCTCCGGTTGCAAGGCGCACGCGAATAAGGCACACCACGCCGCCCCCGGGCTCGAGCGCCTATTTTATCTAGCACGAGCTATGATTAACCAGGCCGCTCACGGCAGAAGGAATCTCTCCGTTCATGTTGTCTTCGTCATCATCATCATCTTATCATCTCGCCACTCGCTACAGTGTTCACGGATTTCTGTCGGAATTATGCCGGTCTGCTGGATTCGTCTGAACGCAGAAAGAACTGGCCGAACAAATGGCTTTCGTTGTGGGGGCCCATGCTCTCTGTACCAACTCACAGACTGTACGGCTCTATCGGTGTTGCTCTCTCAGCTCTAGCGAGAATGCTTATATACCGTTTTTACCATGTAAATCATATATATTATGTTCATATTCACATGCCCAAGGAGCGTGCGTTTTTTTATAAAAAAATACTCGTATATATATATATATATATATATATATATATATATATATATATATATATATATATGCTAAGGGCACCACCTCGAATTCAGGACGAATGACGGCATACTTAGGCCTTTTCCTGGCTTCAACAACACTTTTACGCTTTCCATAGGGCAGGAGTGTTACTCCTTCTGGCCGCGGGAACCGGTTGGTCGAAAACCGGGTAAGAATTTATATATATATATATATATATGTTTTAGGCCATTCTTCCTCGACACCTCGACCGACCGAGGCTGGTGTCGCGCAAACCAGGTTCGTCAGATCCTGCCCCTCCCCCGTCAAAAATACTTTTCGGGCTGACCCCTTGCCAAGATTTACCGTTCACGACGATGTCTATTTGTTTATCAAAAAGAGTTTAGTAGCATCACGGGCTCACTCAAATGTAGACGCGTCGCATATTGCACTGCCTGCGACTGTCGCTCTATTTTCCCTCTAAACATCCAACCAAAGCGTTGCCAAAAGAAACTGCCGCCCGGCTCTTTACAAACTTGTTCAATAAGCTTAGGTTTAAGAGAACCTTGACGGCGTCAAATTGCGCAATTGAAATAGTACGAGTAGTAAAAACAAACGAATTTATTTTTTATCTTGCTCAGCCGTAGCAGAGAGAAATGCAGTCGGGCCTGCAGTCGCCTTGGTGGATATGAGAGGGAACCTGAGTATTCGCCAAAGTGACTCAAAATGAATATTTGGTGCCGGCCATGTTGTTCCCAACTACTGAAGTGCCTCGTGTAATTGTGTTGCGTGGTATTACGGTAAATGGCGGTAAACATTGGAGCACGAAAAACATGTATCATTGGCGCGAAAATGACGTTAATCGTTGATTTGTAAGAATTAAAGGCGGCTTGTGCTCTAGCTTTGAAGGGATTCAATACATATGTGACAGCTGTCAGAAAGTTTCCTAGCTAGAACGTTGCGACTCAGAGCTGTTCCCAATTGTTGATGGAACCGATGTGATAACTAGGGTCACTATCACCAAGGTTGACTAGTGTCCCTTGCGATTCTTATAGTACTTTTTCATCATACACTGCAATTCAATAGAAAAATGATTCCATCCCAAAGCTCCCTGGTGAGGTACATATCTAATTGCGCTACCTCAGCCGAGGCCTCGATCACTTTTCCCTGCCACTCTAACAAAAATTGCTGAAATGGTCCTGTTATAGGTGAGGCAAGCCTGATTCTGATTGTGTCCACTGCCGGCCCGCAACCCGCTAGCAGATACACAAAGCGGCTTCTTGCCGTCCGCGGTAAGCAAAGAGACCCGCTTCATATTTATTGTGAAACATCCCTCTAGCTGCGCAAAATTTGCCTCTGAAAGATAGCTTCACACCCCGCCAAGGTTGTAGCTCAACATTGGCACAAACTTAAGCTCAAAAAGACGCACGGCCGCACTCAAAGACAGTCGTCGAGAGTCTCTCACCTCTGTGTGAATAGAGGCAATAGCCGCCCGACACCTGTCAACGATGTGCTGGGTAAAGGTCGTTCCCTTATCAGACCCAAATACAGGAAGGAGTTGACAAACTCCAGCGGTTGGCCACAACAGGGTATTACGGCAGCCAATCGACCCCCACGGCGACACTTCATGGCTTTCGTCTTCCGCGAATTTGTTTGCGGGCCCTTACAGTGAAGGTAACTTTCTACGTCGCCGACAATTCGACGAATGGCACCGCGGTCCCGGTGGGTGACCACTACTATGTCATCCGCATACATGGCGACGATGGCGTTTCTAAACTCCTCCCGCACATGGCGGGCTAGGTCTGCGATGAGAATGCAAGGCAACTGAGAGAGTCCCTTTGAGAGGTCCCTACGTTTTGACTCACCTGCAAGGTGTCCTCGCCACTTACGTTTACTTCAAGGCGGTCTTCAGCAAAAAAGCTGGAAAGCACTCGTGGAAAAGAACCACCCACCCCAGCATGTCGAAATGAATCGACTAGTAGGTGACGGGGAGTTTTGTCGAAAGCCTTAACACAATCAATAAAGACGGCGTACAAGTGATCCCTGGGCACAGCCAACACCTCTTCAACTTCCGACTGGACTACGTGGACCGAGTCCTGTGTAAGTCGACCTTCCTGAATTCGAATCCCTCCGGAGGTAGGGCCTTCTTCACAGTTGAAAGCGCCCTTGAGATAATCAATTTAGCGAGGGTGCGTTCCGACGCGATACCCCGGTAGAGATTTGGATCGTCTACGTTGTCACCGTTTTTGCCCTTGAATAGCAGAGTAAGCCTGGCCTCGTGCCAAACCTGGTTCCCCGCTAAGTATCGGATTAAACAGCTTATACAGCTCCCCTGCTAAAGCATCGGACGACTCAGCCCAATGTTCGTAATAGATCCCATCAGGACCACTACTCTTTTTCCTGGGTAACCGGCGCAAAATCTGCTTAATTTCTTTCACCATAAACGGCGAACTCATGTGGTGCTGCTCCCGTAAACAGCACATTGAAATCGTCGAATCTAGTTCTAGCAACCGCGGACAGATTTATTTTATTATGTCTAGTGTATACTATTATAAAACCCAAGTTCAATTCAAACACCTGCCGTGCCACCTCTTCAGTGACGACAAGATTAGTGACACCGGGCAACGGCATTCTTGCCGAAGTTCTTTCTTTAATCTGTATAACTCTGATGTGTTCGATTCGATTCCTGTGAAGTTGTAATTCTTGTCATATATTTCTTTAAATACTGACTCATTCCGGTCCTAATCGACCTTCTGTCATCTTGTTCCAAAGTGTGTTTCTATCGACATTCGTATCGGATTAGTAGGAATGTTGCAACTGGGTTCTGTTTTCTGGATCTGGCCCAACAGATACTTTCCATTTGTACGAAAAGACTCTATTTTTCTGTTCATCAAACCATGGCTCGTGCGCAGTAAGTTTGCGTAACGGTTTCCGTGTGCATGAAATCTTTATTGCCCACCGGATAGAGTGCACTGCTTGCTGTAGTATCTAGGCGTTTTGTGAGGGTACGTACTGGGGTTGCAATGAGTTTGTTGATTAGGTGCCAATTGAACGTAATTTTATAGTGTTTTTCTTGTGCTGGGCTTGTTTTCAATTTAATATCTAACCTCATTGTCCCCAATTTCATGTATTATATTATATCGGATTGTATACCTGGTTCACTATAGATGCATACCAGGTAATATTATTTTAGTTCCAACACTATTTGTCTTGCAGAGATTTGAGTAAGTACGGACGGCAGTAGCCTCGTCCCATTTGAGTCGGCCTCTCCCTTGAGATTGAATTGCGAGTCTATGATATATTTTGTGTTGTGTGAACTGATTTACATTTTCTGTATTTACATGTGGATTTTATTTACGATTCCTTGTGAAATATTATTTCACACTAGAATCAGATGCGTTTGCTTTGCAGTATGTCATACAACGTGCTGCTGGTTTAGTATAGTTTTATATTATTACTATGGTATCATTATATGTATTTTTACAAACTTCCTCGTCTGTAGTGCATTCATACTATTAATTGGATTATCTCGATAGTTATATTACTATATAATTACAAATAGTTTGGGTTCGCGGGGTGTTTCCCCATAGTTCCTTTCAATCTAAGCCATTTCCCTAGCGTGCGCTTAATTCCATTTATCTCTTGCCCTAGTGGTTTATCACCGAAACCACTGAACATTCTAGGCACTGCAATCAGCGAACAGCCCTTACGCTTGCGAGTTCGAATATATAATATATTTTTAGCCGTATTTTTTTTTTGTTGCTTGCGCAATTGCAAGGATGTCTTTCTCTCTATAGCCTCTCTCCATCTTGTCTCGGTTGTTTCGTCAACTTTCTTCTTCACATCCTTTGTTATCTGTTTAATTGTTATCATACCATGTTCTTCAAAATCCATCGCGTTGCACTTGAATTTGCGTTTAAAGAACTTTAGCCGTCTATCCCATTTGTTTATATTTCTCTCGATCAGTTTTGCTGTGTGCGGCCGCCTAGTTTTGTTCTTCCTTACCTGCAGCTATGTTTTTTAGACAACACACATACATTATCTTTGTTTGTGCTTCCCTTGCCCAGAAACTGGAGACTCCGAATTCCCCTTCGATAAGCTGTGCTGCACATCTGTACCTATATTGCATTGCATGCCAGCCAACTGCACGTTGTGTTGTGTCCAGTCTGTTTACCATGCTTGCACGCACAATAGCGTGAGCGTATGTCACTGTTGGCACAAACATGCTTTTCCAAAGCTCTTTAGTCACTATGAATCTGTTGCAGCCTTCTTTCCTACAATATTTTGTCTTAATTTCTATCTCAGCTTTAAAAATATCTGGATTGTTTTATATTATAACTTCCAAGTATTTGTATTCGTTATTATATTCGATCTCATTTTCCCTGTATCTTTAGCGGCATTTTCCTGATACCTCCGTAAAATATTATATTTGCACATTTATTATCGTTGAATTCCTGTCTAATCTTTTCCGTCGTTCCTACGCATATAGTTAACATTTTTGCATTTGGTCAACACGTTTTGCTAAAATCACCATGGAACCCACAGGACACACGGTCGGAGAGATACTATTTCATCACCCCTAGCGTATAGTGTTCGCCACAAAAGTTTCGGTTAAAAATATAATGCCTGTATCCAGAAAGTCGTTTTTGCCTGATTTACGTATTAACTGATGGTTTCAATTATTCAACGTTCTACAGTATACATTTGTATTGATTCTGTCTGTGTATTTGCTGTGTTGCGGGCTGCTTTAACGCCTTGTATCAATCTCTCGAAAATATCATTACGATATCGTTCTCTTCTTCAGTTTGTTTGCTGCGCTTAGTTTCTGCTGTCATCGTTTTCTCTGTACCGTAAAAGATTTATTAATTACAACTATATATGAAGTCTTATTAAATGTATATATTTTGCGTACGGGCCGAACCCGCGACTTCTATTGGCAAATTTGCTGGCCGGCTTTTCTACTCAGTCTCGTGGACGAATTAATAAGAAACTTAGTCTTCGATTAGGCTCAACAAAATAGTATCAATGTTCCTATTGATCCATGAACCATTGTCAGCTATATATATATATATATATATATATATAAACGTAATTTTATGATATGATTTTATTCTATTACAAAGGGCCCATTTTATCGAACCAATGGTTAGGGAAAAGCTGCCTTTAGAGCTTATATATTGTTGCTCTTATTAGACCACATAGGTATTTTTTCGTAATTTAAATCTGCTTAACTGGAGTAGACGGAAAATATCGACATTGGCATGGCTTTGAACGGGCGCAGAAGACGTGTCGTCGAGATTGACTTTGATTAGTCTGACAGGGCCGTAACGTGAGGATGGCGAATTTTGATAAAGGGGCAATTCGAGCTTTGTCTAAGTGCATTGTACCTAATTAGGCAGGCGGTAGGGCCCTGATTATTAATGCGAGAAGTTTACGAAAAGTGGAGAGACAAGCCTGCTCAATCGATGTTGCGGTTCGACGATTTAAGAAATCGTGCTTTGTATATATATATATATATATATATATATAAATATATATCGTATGTACCCCATGACCACAGGTTTGCTCGACCAACGATCGAGGCGAAAATCAATTGTGCAGCGGATCATCTCAAGCTTGGTCGGTTCGTCTCAGACACACTCTGGTGGGCTTCGGAGCGAGTTAGGTCAATGAAACGGAGAGAAAAGTGGACAATTACAATCTGTATCGAAGTGCGGACAACTTGGACTATTATTCCATACGGAAAAATTACATTTATTACTAATATCTCGCAAAGTATTTGTAGAGCCTTTTGCTAGATGTGGCAGAACGACAGCGGCATAAATAGTGTCCGATTGAAAGCTGATGAATAGCTAGCAATCGCCGCACAAGTATTTGTAAGGCAGAACCAGCAACCTGTAATTATTAATCGTCAATATTTGCTTCGCTTAGTGCCACCACCGTCAACTTTGCATCATGGCAAAGCATACTCTGTGCAAGGCTATGGGATTCGTACTAGCCAACATCATCTGTTGGCTCGTCGTCTATCTCCAGGTAAGTCATATATATATATATATATATATATATATATATATATATATATAAATATACATATATATATATATACAGATCGATTCGTGTGCATGTTTATTAAAACAACCTTTTTACATGAGTTTGTTTATGTGGTGTGCACAAAGAATTAGCATTCTGTTGCATAGCTGTGTGCGTGCGTATTAAATTGCAGGTATCTGTGTTGTATAGTCGCTACAGCGAGTATCGCACTCACGTCAGCCAGGAGGAAATACCGAAAAAACAGCTGAGGTTTCCAAGTGTCACCACATGTGTCGACTTTTGGTAAGAGTTCGCTGAATCCAATTGCCGACCACTGAGTCGGATGGTATTGAACCGAATAATCTCTCGTCTCTTCCATCTCCCTTTATTTATGTTCGTTTGGCCAGATTTGAGGGAGTCTCGAAGGTTTCGTTCGAATGAAATTGATTTCCAGTTGAATGACGGCGGAGGAGACGTCTTGTTTAGGTGTTTAACAATGAAATAACACATTTTTGTTTTACCGATGTGGCTGGTCAGACCTCGTGTCTCAGAATGTGCTGTTGCGAAAGAACGAGTTGTTTGAGAAACTGAACATGCTGACGTATGCAAAAATTATTTTCTTCGATGACATTTGTTTTTGCTAGAAGTCAATATTTTCTAGAGAAATGGGAATAGTCGTAGTAAAAAGGTTTATACAAATCGAGATCCTGTAATTTCTAAATATTTTGCTTACAAAATGTTGTCCATATGGTGATAACGAAAAACTTTTAAGGCAATGTGCATTATATGGGCGTTGTTCTGTTACCAAATCCATAGTGGTTTAATTCGTGTCTTTTTCTTAAATAAAAGTTTGCTTACTTATCACGTAGAGAAGTGTGCCGTGCAACGGTTTTGATGTTCTATTCCGTAAGCAGTAGCATAGGCTGTGCGGCGTTCAACGGCACAACCATATATCTAACCTATAGCTCATACATAGTGGCTGATAAAGGTGGAAGGGTCTGTAGCGATTGGGATTCGCGTGTACCCATTTGGGCGTTTGCCAGGCAAATAATCCGGTAAATAGTTCCGCGCTAGCCAAGGCCCTTGGCCTAATGGACCGTTAATTTCTTAGACCATTGTATCTGACGTCAAAGAAATGCCCAAGTCAGTTACAACTTTTACGTAGAAAAAGTGTAGTTTTATTGCCTTATTCGACCAGTAATGAGTCAACGGTGGGAAGAGCATGGAGAGTATGTCCTGATAGTACTCAGTCGCAGGCGCGTCAGGACCAAATCTTGCATCACACACATCGGAAATCTTCTTTTCGACTTTGATAAGGTGGGGCTCCAAACCGCAGAGCAGTATAGTTTAAAAATAACTCTGGATTTATAAAGGCAACTCTATGGCTTGGCTTTCCAACTAAATATTGCAGTTGCGCATATCCCTAAATCACGTGATGAGTTGAGTATTGGCAAGATTTCATCATCATTAATGAATGATTAATTGTTTAATCAAGGTCAAGCGCACCATGCTCAAGAAACAGGCATTCGGCGGCGGAGACAAACATGCAATTTTCGGCACACACCGAGCTTTAATGGCAAATGTGTAATAACGTTTGAGGTGCAGAATGCGAAAGCTCAAAAATAAACCTAATAGGGTTTTGATGTTTGCCAATTGATTCAATAAGATTATTTATCTTCCGTTTGTCAACGTTGGATAAAAGAAACGTTGGTGTGAAGCCCATTTCTCTATCAAACAGCTTATTCTTTTGCATGCGCAGATTTTGTAAAATAATAACCAATCAAAAGTTAGTAATTTTAGCGTCTTTCCTGAACAGGACGTTTCCGCCTTCATTAAATTGAAGAACAACACTTATTTTAATGAAACCTACAACTTCTCTAAGTCTGGCCGAACTATATATATGGTAGCCAGTGTTAGTGCCAATATAATGCGCTTGCTTGAATAACATTGGGTGCATTAGAAATATTCTGTTCTAACGTTTAAAAAACAAGAGAAGAGATTTTACAAAAAAATGTTGACAAATAGTAAGCCAGAGAGAGTAGGGTAACTTAGGGTACATTTACTAAACAAAAGAGAAAGATATTTTTGGTAAACGAGGTTTTTTTTTGTTTCTTTTTTTTTGTGAAGTGATGACTTTACTTGGTTTTTCTTGAATTTACTGGTAATGGTCTTGGCCATGGTTATTTGCGTAAAATGTGTACAATTATGCGTTCATTTAGGACAAATAAAACCCGCCTGTGCGAAGTACGACCAAACAACTGCACAAAAAGAGCTGTGGTACGTACTTGTATATGTGCATGATAGGTGTACATATATATATATATATATATATATATATATATATACATATACATATATATAGACATATATATATATATATATATATATATATATATATATATATATATATACATATACATATATAT
The DNA here is from genome assembly GCA_003439945.1 of Dermanyssus gallinae. NCBI lineage: Eukaryota > Metazoa > Arthropoda > Arachnida > Mesostigmata > Dermanyssidae > Dermanyssus > Dermanyssus gallinae. Next base: position 6,706 of record QVRM01004387.1, on the reverse strand, counting down.
AGACATATATATATATATATATATATCCATTATCAACAGTCTGGAAGTAAAATATTGCATGAGTTACTTAATTGCTACAATTAAAGCAACGTAAAGGAATACGAATATTTACATCCCTTGTCCTCTCTTGCGTCGTCTTTTCTAAGCTCCTGATCCCGGAATAAAGATTTGTTCTCCTCTATTCGATTTGGCCACGGTACCATTCGGAAAATTACCAGCACTGCGTCTATGGACATTGTCCTATGTATTCTAGAAGACCTAATGGACAGCAACCTCTGCAACGTTGTCAGCTACGTCAACCCTACGTTGTTCAGCTTTTTCCTTTTTCTCCTGGATTTCAGTACAGCCGGTCGCCACACTGATGGCCCGTAGAGGAGAATAGAGTTAGCGACTTGCCTGCTTTTCTGGATCCTGTAACCGCCCAACCATGTACTCAGGTGCCAGCAGTGTGGGGTTTTATTCTTCTTTTAACGCATTCTTCCGAATAAGAAAGAGAGCTTCGCTTTTCCGGTGCTAGCATTTGATGGTAGGATTTCTTCGTTTTCGATCGACCTTCTCTAAAACATTGTTTACCTGATCGTGTAACAGCTCTTCATCTTTTGCATAGGCGACGAACATAATCCTGCGAGGCTTGCAAATATCTAGGATGCCATTGCACGCTAGGTTCTATGGTGTGAGTGTTAGCAGAAGCCCTGTGGCCCGCCTGCAGTATTCGCGTGTTCATTGCCGTCGTGGCTGACATTCCGCTTATCACCATTAAATTAATTTTACTTGCCCCCTGTGGAGTGGGTGGCTACTACCTCAATGTACCGATGCCGCATTGAAATCTCCCGTAGTTATCGGGTTGTCGTTGTAAGTCCTGGCACTGAGGCGTAGTACTTTGAGGTACCCGATGAATTCCTTGGTCGTTTACAGCTTTATCGTCTATGTACCTCTGTTCGCTGCCTCGACCAAAACCTCGTTTACCATCGTTTCCAAGTTTTCCAGTGCTACGACAAATCATTCGTTTTATAAGTATGCACTCTTCACTACAGTAGCGTACACATGTTTAAAAGGCATATTAATAATATGCGTAATCGAATATAGCTGTATTAGCGCTTTGCTATTGCGTTCCTCTTTTTAGTCGAAATTGCTTACAAAGAAAACTCTGGTAGTCTCGGTATGTTAGTAACATGCTTGTTGTTTGCTTTAGACAATTGTCATGTTTGCCTTCTTCGTGCAATGCATCGATCCGGAGCTTCGCATTAAGACCGCCTTCAGGTATGGAGGACTGATACTATTATATTTCGTTTGCGCTTAAGTTAAGTTCAGGCAAGTTTACAGTCTATATATATATATATATATAGATATATATATATATATATATATATATATATATATAAATATATATATATATATATATATATATATATATAAAGCAAGAGAGGGCTAGTTGTTGCCAATGATGCCATCTTATTGAAAATACGGTGGACGATTAGAAATGACTAGATGCGACCGACGTGAAGACAAAAAGCTAGACGAAGGAAGGCGCACTCTCTTTCTTTCCACGTTTACCGAATTAATGATTAGACTGTCTGTCATTAATCAGCGTCATCAACGCTAATATTATTTTCGTATGATAATCATGCCTTGCTGCGGTTCCAACGTCAGCTTGAGTCAGTATTCTATTAGAGTTCAGTAGAGAATATTAACTGTGACAGTTTAATCTTTTTGTTCTGTTTATCACATTTCCGCACGCCGAACTAGCAGAACAGTATGTGAGTTGCATATCGACAACCACGTACAACTGATCACTTCATGCACTCTTACGAGGTTCGAAGTTACATTGATACATATTTGCAGAACGTTGTGTTGTTTTTCAATTCTGAGTGAGTGAGTTTTACTTATATATAACCTGTAGCACATGCACATGAACTATATCATACACTTGCAGGAATGTTCAGAAAACGTAAATAAATTTCAGGCCTGCAGAACTGTTCAAATGTCGACTTTCGTCATCTGACCCGGATTGTCAAGAAAGCATCGACTGTGCCCCATTGTGAGTATTAGTGCCCCCCCCCCCCTCTCTCTCTCTCTCTATATATATATATATATATATTATAAGGATTTTGAATCGGTCTTGTTATGAAGAGAGAATGTAATTTATAAAAGTAGCTATTCTGATTTTTTCTGCACATGTTTGCAAAATGTTTCCATTGACTTTTGTGCTTTTCCTTAATCTGGCTATACGCTTTTCTCAACGCAAGCTAGCGAAGTATCCATTGTGCAGAATTTCCCGCCGAACACGCCGGAATATATTCGGTTCCTTCATGCGTTGACTGGTTCTCCCGCAAACGTAGATTTTGCACAACTATGTAAGAAAAAAGGCAGAATAACTAAGAATTTCATTCTCTCCCCTGAACAAAACGTTTCCATTGGGAAAATTGTTTTCTTGCCGAATTCTACCAAGCCTTAAAATAGGTACATATTGTTATGATAGACCCTGTATATAAACATATATATTACGCGGCTTAATAGGCCTCTGCGTCTGGGCCATTTCAGTATAAAATTAACTACATTCAGGCGCCCCGTGCAAATGTGCTATACACTTGACATTCACCGATATGGGCCTCGCCTCAGCTGTGGCCATCCTTCGACCTATGGTGAGTCGAATCTTTGCTTTGTTTGACCTTTTCCTTTATTATTTCTATCATTAGTCACTTAACTTACAATAGCAGTTATAATGCATTGCACGTATCCTTTTCATGCTTCTTAGATTAATTGCTCTAAAGTGCACACTAAAAATGCTGCCTTCCCTCTCTAGTAAGCCAAATACCTCCTCGTCGATCGCCTGTGATCTTTTCTCACATCAAGCTGAATTTTGTGAGTAACCTATGAGTTTATCTGCTAATTGGTACTAGTGCCTCCATCTTATTGGTAAAAAGAATATCTTCATCATTTCAGAATAAAGTATTATAAATACTTTTTTTATATTGGCAGAAAGGATATCTTCATCATTTCAGAATAAAGTATTATAAATACACTTTGAAATGTTGTGACAACTTCTGCAAGGCCTTCATTGTTTATTTGCTCAGTTCGTGGCGCCCACAATGGAAACCGCGTTTTCCCTGCAGACAGCTAAACGACAGCATCTGCCACAGAAACTGTGCCCCGGGACAATTGTCTGCGATCCTTTAAACGCGTTCAACTAAATATTTAAGGAACAAGTCAATTCCCTTACTGATAGGTTCTAAGGTCTCCATTTCTATTGGTAGGAAAAAGTGTACCCCAACTCGTTCAGAATATGCGAAAACTAGGAAAATGGCACAACATTTATTCTCATTATCACAGTTTCTGCATGTTCCGCTACCCACTCTGGTTCGGCTGAGCTGTACTACATGTAGAATGCAGACGCTGAGACCTTTACCCCTCCCCCCTCCCTAATAATAAAAATTGTAGGCCCCTCGGGCGGCCTATTATTAATACAGAAAACAGTCGATATCGATTAGCTTTGTGTAACCCAACACGTGCGTGACGGCAGAGGTGAGTCTTGTGAGCTATTCGCCGCCATCCGAGACGATGGTGCTTGTTCGACGAGATCGCCTGCCCCTGATCGTGCTCGAGAGCGGCGTGGCCCCGATGACCGAGAACGTACAGATCGAGCTCCTTCGAGGTTTCCACCACGAAGTGGCGATAAAACAGCAACACGTCCGAAGCCTGCCACTGCCATACAAGTCGGCTTGCGTCGATTACCGCGCCAGAGGACCACAGGTATTCCATGGCAACGCCTTTGCTTGTTGTTTTTACTGTTCTCCTTATTTCCGACTCCTGCAGGTTTCTATAGGTATATATGCAGGGTGTTCTAGATATCGTCTAACAAACGTTGAGGTCTTCTCGCACAACTCAAGGAAATAATCATTTTCCAATGGAACGAAGGGCGGAAATGTCTTCTACCGATTGCTTCGTCAGGTCCACTAACCTTATCGACGAGTTCGGCCATGATTTCGGCCACGACCTGATCTAGTCTCGGGTTATAGTCTTCCTCATACACGGTTACCACCATCCGGAGATGAATCCGGTAACACCTCACTGCTTCTCAATCGTCTAATAATTGCAATGGGAAAGTTCTTACACGCATTGTCGCGTAAATTGGACGGGACACACAACTGCATGCTTCTCTCCTCCTGCGTCATGCGTAGGCGGCCGCGCATGTGCACAACCACGCCGGACACTCTATCCGTGTCCCTAGATGGTTCGAGTTAATTAGACCGATTGATGCCATATGCGGCTTATGCGTTAAGCTGACAATAAATTGATACTCCCTTTATACAGGGAAATGCAAACTACTCGCTTAGCCTGGACAATTCATATTATACAGTTGGACAGCAGACCTGTATGTCTATCTGTCGATTGTAAAAGGCGAATGAGTAAGTGAGTAGCAAGACTGTACTTGGCACGCATTACGTACATTTTAATAATGTAACGGGGACAGACATAACTACGACCAGTTGTAGTGCAACATGACTAGTGTTCATGGGATGATGCAACATCGAGATGATTGACCCTCATCGGGTCCACCAATGAGGGTCAATCATCCTCCTAGGTGGCATTTTATTAGCAAGTTCGCAGATTTTTTAAAGGACCCTGTAAGAGCCAACCGTCCTGCAAACAAGTGACGTTCTGCGAAGTTTCTTATAACTAAACGTCGATACTCCACTCAAGTCGAAACACCGGCAGTGTGTCTCATCTTGTGCGCGATCTCGCTTGGCTAGTAATAATAGCGAAGGATGATTGTTGGTAGGGCCTTCGTATTTGTCGTTCTTATCGCTGTACTCTCCTGTTGTCCTCGCTCACTCGCCTGTGATCGTCTGTCCCGTCTATAGGAACTATTTGGCGGCGGACTTCATACGATGGAGTCGTGCATTCAGGAGTGCTTCGTGTCGCTCGAGTTGAAGACGTGCGGTTGCGTTTCGTTCGGCCATGAATTTTCGGCAGCCTTTGCGGCTCGCCACGGTATCTGCCTCAACGTTGAACGCGGCATTGAGTACTGTCGGGACATCGTTTCCGCCTCGAATGCGTACGAACAGTGCTTCAAAGACTGCCGCGTCGCTTGCACGTGAGTACACACGGAAATATGCACGGGCACGCTTGTCGATACGCACGCAACAGTCTGGTTGCCTTACCTGTTTATACTGACCATTTTACAAGAGACCCTGCTAATGGACCGCAGACGAACTGCCAAGCGAGCGTTGTTGTCCACATCGGCAACACGTGGCGACTCGACGTGCTCAGCCAACGAATAAAATTTCCGACTTCGTTTTGACACAACAGTGTGCCTCTCTCGGAAGTGGGCATGACCGTTGAGATATTTAGGGTCACATTGCGCGCACAGTGCCCGTTGCAATGCTTGCTAAGCTAACATATAAGTATGAGCACAAAGTCTCACAGTGTTATTTCGGAATGACCATGCCTGTAAAAAATGTGGTTGTCCCGGACAGGAGAAAATGTGTTCTCAAAAACTCCTACCGACTGTGTGACAGGGCTAGAAATATCCCCGTTTGGATCAAAGACGTGACCATAGAGGCCAAATCGGTACCCAACAAGGAGATCTAGTAGACCCAGCGTTGCTTTGTTTTGGCATTCCCGATCTGGTGTCAAATCTATAGAGAACCTGTAACGCCTGGCACTTGGATAATGCAATACTGGGGATCCCGCCGACGTCGTGGCGGAGTGCTTGCACGCCGAACTACACTACGAGAAACTGACACTCGGGAGCTGACACTCGACGCTTCTAAATGTAAACTGTTAGCCATAGGAGGCAACCATCCACAATAGCAAGAAAAGGTCATCTAAATAATCATGCAAGCTCTTCCCGGAATAATTCACACGACACAGGATGACGCAACCTAGATGTGCTGGGTTATCTTGTCATGTGTGAAGGAATCCCACGGGTTCTTCGTCTAAAACGAGAAGCTCTCATAAGAATCCGCCCATTTTTGACAACTACGCACCCAAAGTCGGTCTCTCTCTATAGAAATAATGAAAAAAGGTAGGCTGACAGATGCGATGATGAGAAGCCAACTTCACCCCGACCGTCTAAAAAGCACGTTAATCAACATATGCTCGGTGCTTATAAAATTTAGAAATCGACAAGGTATATCATGAGTAACCTTACATCAACAGGGGTATCAGGGCTCAAGAACGAAAAGAGCGTCCGAGTGCCGTCAACAAGGATACACGTTCTCTTCAAGAGGACGCCCCCTAATAAGGTCTTTATTGTGTGGAGGGACCATGATGTGTCGGTTGAAGCTTCGTCACCGATTGTCTGCTTTAATTGCCAACGCACTGGCCACACGGCAACTCGCTGCACTCGCGCTCGTGCATGTAGAAGATGTGGTGCGCACGACCACCTAGCCGCGTCATGTCGAAACCGAGCTCGTTGCGTAGACTGCAGTGGCCCCCACCCTAGAGGGGACTCGGGCTGTCCCGTTTTTGCATTAGCCCGCGAGAAAAGCAAGGTTTTGCTCGGCTCACACATGCTTCAACATGCGCAGTTGTCGACGCCGGCGGCCACCTTGGTCGTTGTCCCGGACCCTGCACCTACTCGGCCAGGCACATCTGCACCAAGCACCTACGCGGCGGCCGTACGTCGTCTGGTGATACCAGCCTCCCCGGATGAGGCTCCGGAGCCTTCGGCAGCGCGTGCTGAGGTCGTGCTCCCCCCTCT
>QVRM01004386.1:0-71680 GCA_003439945.1 Dermanyssus gallinae | reverse complement strand
AGGTTAACTTGAACCTAATAGGCAAGTTTATCTACGAACGACGATCGACGACTACTGAAACTACTTTTACCACTATCACCACGACTAGTTAGCAGTGCAGGAAGTAGTGCTTTACTGTCGACAAACAGCTATAGAAAACCGATGTCGGTCCGCTGCGCGCGTCCAATTTGCCAGCACGACGGCAATACAAGGTCGGAGAGGCTTCGCTGCCGAGGGCGGCCAATTGGCGAGTGCAAAGAGAGATACAGAGACAAACTGAGGCCCCTTGAAGCCCTCCAATCTCGTATTGCCATATATATATATATATAATAATATATATATATATATATATATATATATATATATATATATATATATATATATATATATATAATATATATATATTTATATATATATAATATATATATATATATTATATATCTATATATATACGAGTTAAAGCGGAGCAAGACCGGTGTATCGTCGAGCCTGGCACGTCGGACGCAACTAGCCGATGACGTGACGAATCTAACCAGCGTATCCAGCCATAGCACTATCGGCGTGTATGTTCTCGCTTTTTCGATTTCGACCGCATGTCAGTCAACACGTCAGCCTGCGCTCTCAGTCAAGCTCTCGTTTATTTAGTCGTTTACGCACAGCGTTGTTGCTGCTGCTTTATGCAGCTGCTACATTTGGAGTAGCGGCAAGGGACATGGCTGCTGGTCAGGCCGCTCCAAGTCTCGGCGGTTTAGAAGTGCAACTTGACCGTGTCCGTGCTCGGCTGCTATGGTCGCTGCCAGCCGGTGTCGGAATCGGCGGTAAGCTCGCGGCCATATTTTAGCCTCGGCCCAACAAGCGGAGCAAAAGTTTGGCGTCTCCAACGTGTTCTGGCCGTGTTCTGCGGAACGCGCCGGCGCTCCGTCAGCACTCTGACAAGTTGACGGCTGGGTGACCCACGTCGAACGTGCCTCTTCTCATCAATACCCACAAAAGGCCGTATTATCGAGCATGGCGCGTCGGAATAACAATATTTATGGTATATATATATATATATATATATATATATATATAATCCGAATCTTACAATGAAAGACACAGTTGTGCGTCCGTTGTGACCGAGACTTCCAGGAGGCAGTCAGGTGGCGAAATCGTGGCTAACATAAGTCTGCAGTAAAGCATAGAACGCAATATGTATTTTTCAGTGACGTTAGGTTTGTTAATAAGAATAGCGAAAGAAACATCGCTAATTCGGCTAGTCCGCGCAAACTTTACTTTTTACAAATGCTTAGGTTGTAAAGCCTTGCTGATAATGGAACATATTTATCTATAGGTCCAATGCTAAGTGTCCTTCAGGCAGTTTGCCCAGAAGCGGCGAAATAGTTACAAAATACTGTATATATAATTATTGCACTAGGTCCACTAATGGCTGCTATACCTAATCTCAGCATAGAGTCCAAAAAATCCGCTAGATAATTATGCTCAGATCTAATCTGAATGCTAATATTTCTGATAAAATTAGAGATTGTTGAGATACTATATATGTATAATAACTTGGTTTAATCTTCCCCCGACTTCTAATAATAGCGCAGCAGTTCCTACAACGCTTGAACGAAGGGGCTCAAAAAATCAAGATAGCTAGAGACCTTGACAGATCTACATCGGCATGAAGGGTCTAGACTAAGTGTCATGGTTGGATCATTCAGCTCCACCGAGACTAGGTGCCATGGTGGAGAGCGAGACATGGTTAAGCAGCGCTAATCATGCTAGCCATGGCATTTCTGGTTTCTGGCTTGTTCACATTTGGTTGCGAGTCAGGGAGATGCGATGGCGTGCTCATGCATTGATTATATCGCTGTGCCAAATTGTAGTACATTTTCATGTGTGGTTCCTGCGGTTCGGTTGATTCCGTTTTTCTCTGACCATTATGCTCTTGTCGTGGTGCCAGGGGGTCATCCTACCACGAGCTCCGCACCATTTCGGGGACGAATGGGAGGGGTGGTGGGGTTAGAGGGGCCTTTAGATAAATCGGGATAAGTCGAGTGCGACGTAGACAACAAATTGATGGTCTCGACTAGGCTCGTCCAGAAGGTGGAGACGCAGCCACTGCATTCGTAGTAGTATTAGTAGTAATGGTTAGCAGCAGTAGTTGTAGTAGTTAGCAGTAGCAGTAGTAGTAGTTAGCCGTAGTGTAGTAGTAGTAGTTAGGAGTAGTAGTGGTAACTAGTAGTTCTAGGTGTATTCGTTGTTGTCGTCGTCGGTGTTCAGGCAGAACGCCGGACGGCCATGCTGATACGTACAGCGCTCTAAGCTGAGCTCAGCTCAGTGGAGACGTACGCCGGCCACGGCCCGCCCGTCCCCCAGCCAGCCAGGACCTTTGGGGATTGTCTCTGAAGCAAATCGAGTCAGCAGTGTAATCTTCTGTGGGCTAGAAGCTGATTTGTCCAAATTGACTCCAGCATAGACAGCTTGCTACCTATTTAACTATATCCCTTCTCTCAATCTCCTCTCTCTCTCTCTCTCTCTCTCGCTTTTGTTTTCTCTTCGTCTATCTCTCCTATGCATGCACACCACTCCTTTACTGTACGTGTGTGCGCTCCTTCCCCTCTCCCCGCCTCTCTATCGCTTCGTTTATGGTCAATATGTTGGGATTTTAGCAGACTAAAGTAAATATATGGGTATTGCTCAATAAGCAATAGCAGGTATTCGATTCCGGAGATAAAAAGTCCGGATTAACATAACACGTGTTGCCTTGTGAAATATCGTTGCGCTGTTGCAGTGCGTGGTTGAATCGTATATATATATATATATATATATATATATATATATATATATATATATATTGTTTAGATTAGTTGAAAATGCGTAATGTTAAAGTCACAGTAGTGTAGAATTAACAAACCTTCTAACATTCAGTCGTCCTCTTCGCCCCTTGTAGAGTGTGGCCGCAGAACTGGCTTCTTGAGATTTTACCTCGGAGCGAAATTCTGCGAAACCTTTACCGTAAACCACGATTCATACTATTTGGGCAACACATCTACAAGGGCTTGGCATGTCCCGGGATGTGTCTGTCTTAATTCCCAAGACAGTAGTTTTCGCTCAGTATTAAAAAAGGCACATCGATCGTGGCTGTACCATACTCCGTCAGCCTTTCCTGAGTTGCACATACAACATAAGGGAAATCAGCTCTACGATTATGGTGTAGATACTGCTGAAAGCAGCTCCCGTGGCCTGTAAGCACTTGCGTGAATGGGTAAATAAGCGAACTGTGTTTAACCTTATACCACGTTTTAATATTAGAAAGTAATGATTTGTCCGGTATCCATACGGAGAATAACCGAGGGACATCTTGAAGCCAATTCTGTTACTCTTAGGTCCCAGGTGATACGTCTAGAGAGGACGTTTATGTCATGCGATTTACCCCTGCAATTTTGAACGTCATATTTTGTTGAGTCTTGTTGAAGAGGGGGCATCTTCAGCCCTGGCAATCGTGCGCTTCTATGAGGGTGCGGCCTATAGCATGCTGTGCCGAGAGGTAGTTACTTCTCTGGTTCGCGGGAGAATCTATCGTCGAATATCGGTCGGAGATCCGTTGGGTGTTCCTTTAGGCAGATTCTCGTCACGGGCGGTAGCAAACAGTGCCAGACCCTTTGCGTAGGTGACAGAATAAATCCCCCGAGAAGTGACTGTATAGTCCACGCCTTCGTAGATAGATGCTCGCTTTTTTTGGTTATGTCGTGAATAGAAGGACACGCCTTTTGTTTACAAGTGTTTTATTTAGAGATTTACCATATTTTATTTAACTCGTAACGGGGTTAACAATTGTCCCCTAGCGAACGTGACGACAAACTACATCAGCCCTAGGTCCAGGCCTGGTGTAGACCACCTGGACAAGGTGCCAAGCACCGCCGTGGCGTTTCCACGTTGTATATCCAATGATAGCCTTTGCCGAAAAAAATCACCAGCGCGTGGGTCACCCGTAGCCAATCTGAGACACTTGCATATCTTAGTAATAACTCCCTCAGTAATTTTACCTGGGCCCCCTAAGGTCTCAAAGGCAAAAGGTCGAAAGTCCATAGAGTCTCCAATATGTGCATACTTCCGACACTTATTTCTTTCCGCATGCGAAACAGCATAACCAGCCTGGGTAGCGCCGTGACTGACCATTGAAGGTGCTAAAGAGTCAGTCACGGTAGCGTCCCAGACAAGTGTCTTCCCACCTTCAAAAGCTGTTAGGGTCATCCCATCAGGTCGTCGAGAGTCGTCTGTGTACAAGCCTGCGGGTTCGAGAACACAAGGGTAGCCGGAAGACCTTAGAGCACGGGCTAGGGTATCATTTAACGCAGCATGTCTCGTCCTACGGCCTAAACTGCGGATGCAAGATAAGCCATGGTGACCAAGAGGTGAGACCTTTTCGCCACAGCTGCACACATGTTCCTCGACTAGAGGGACTCCAAGGCGGAGGCCAACGCAGATCCTGACGACAAAGTCATCTAAGAGAGTTCCAACGGGAGCACTCGGTAGGGCATTGAGCCATGCACCAGCACCACTAGATGAAACTGCTCGGAGCCGTGCTTTTTCCACCTCGTCTTCTGTTGAATTAAAAAGATTGGCGAGTTGTGTATCCTCCAACGGCGCGGTCCAGCTTGCCTGGGAAGTAGGTTCTTCTGGAGGGGGTGCTCTAGTGCGTGCCAAGAGACACTCCTTAGAATCTTCTAGTAGACAACGTAACCGCTCGACGGCTGGGAAGTCTAGTATCTTCGACGCCCTATGCCAGGTACTAGACATTGAAGCGACTACCGCGGGACCTGCGACCAAGACAGCGTCTGGAATGCCTAGGCCTCCTTTTGCCACTGGCAGAAGGGCTTGTCTGCGGGCTGTCTCTGGTAAACTTAGGTTAAGTAAGGAAGTCAGGGAGTTCAACGTGTGGGTGTTCAATTGTTCTAGAATATTTATATCTTGCGTTAGGTCAATCCCACGAAGCAGGTGGTTTACCCGTGCTGTCGAGAAGCAAGACCTTAGTAAGAACAATCCCCTGTGTGCACCCAAAAGACCTAAGCGGCTTGAGGAGGATTTTAACTTATCCACCCAGCCAGATAACTGTTCTTCCTTCCCGTCGTCAAGAAGTGGCACGCCTAATAAGGTAAGGTTGGCCTTATTTGTCCTGATACATTCTGGAAGAAGGTCGGTTATCAGTCTGATCGAGGAGTCGGATATTGATGATCCCGACACAAAGAGTTCGCATTTTTGTGGGTTAAGGCATAACCCGCTTTTTGTTGCAAAATCCAGTATTTTCTGAATATCGCGGGCCACTGTTACAGGGTCACCGGCTAACACGCCATCATCTAAGTACCATACATTAAATGGGGACTCGAGAGAGTCTATTAGCTCCTTGATGGCGAGGCAGAACAGTGGAGGCCCTAATGGGTCGCCCTGCTGCAGGCCCGACTGTGAGAGTATGACGTGGTCCATCAACAGCAGTTGAGTTGGATTTCTGTATGCCTGCACAAAGTAGTGGTATAAATCAGGCGCATGGGATACAACAGCTTTTAAAAGATGGTCACGTCGAACGCTGTTAAAAGCATTCTGAAAATCTAGTTTGACCATGACTATGTCTTCTGACCTAGATTCAAGATAGGCTCGTGCGGCATGGATCGCTACTTCTGTTCCACTTCTAGCAGCAAAGCCAAGCTGGTGGTCACCTATTGCTTCCTCAATTTGCGACGAATTTTTCCAGCAGGCGATCTTTGCTGCTATCCTGCGGAGTGTAGATGAGCATGCAATAGGGCGGGTTGTGCCGTCCTTCTTTTTCAGAGCAAATAACCTCGCTCCAAATATGATTGGTATGAGATCTCTTGGCGGCTCTCCTCGTAGTAAAATTTCAATTAGTTTGGCAAGTGCATCGGCCAAAGCCTCCGCTCGTTTACCCATGGCTCGAGAAAGTAAATCTTGCAGAAGCCTTGGTCGAATGAAGTCAAGACCCGCAGCGGAGCTTCTAGGAAAGCTTCCTACTGCGCGGTAAATATCTTCCCTTGTTACGTGAAAGCTTTCCGCGGGGGACGCTTCGGCAGGAGGATCTGTCCACCTCAAGTCCGTTGGTGCGCAGGGATGCTTGTCACGTAGAGCTTCTACGTGGTCGGACTCGACACCGAACGTGTCGCATGAGCTTATGAGTCTTGCAGCGCCCGACACATCACCATCGGTTAACTTTGCAACCACTCTTCTTTTTAGGTCTTCTTCAGAAGTGCCAATTTTTCTGTGTTTCTGGTGGCCGACTCGACCGGCCAATCCGTCGAGTCTGAGTCCATTCTCAAAGTCTCTAAGGTTTGAGCGTATAATGTCTGCCAGCGAACACGACTCATTCTTGACGTTAGGAAGGCGAAGTATAACAGGGCCAAACGATAGTAAAGACAACCATGCTGAAGCATGATTGTAGGTTACTACATCGTTGACGACCTTCACAAGGCATTCTAGCACAATCCTTCTTGCTGTTTTGGGTATAATACGTATCATCCTTACATTTTTAAAAACAAACTGAATATGAGATGTCATGTATGAAAGTTGTACACGCGTGTCTTCTGTAGCAGGCTGCCTATAGGCGTTTGATCCTGGATGCATAGAATTTATGTGTCTCCGTAAGCCCCTTGAAGTAAATGTCTTTCGACATATTGGGCAATCGGATTTATGGCTAGCTGAAGTGGAGGAAGGAACTGCGGGATCTTGCGATGATAAGGTGTTGTCTGGCATTATGAGCATTTTCTGAGTTTTTTCGCCAGTGGTAACAGAGCTAACAAGGGCTGTAGTACCTCTGTCACCACTTTAATAGCTTCTGCCAAATCAGGGCTCACAGTTTTCAACGCATCTGCAACCGAGCCTAAATTTCCAAGGGTGGCTCTAGCTGTCTGAGTAGACTTGCGGCTCGACTTGAGAGCCAGTCCTCGGTAACGTCGAACGCGTGGACGGCCATAACTTCTCATATATTGACTCGACTTCTTAGCGGCTTTGCGTGGGGGAACCGCAGGCTTCGGGAGAATTAACTGAGGCGTTCGGTCGTCAGCTGCTGACGAGATACCTCTGACAACTGAAGCGTAACTTGGGCCTGGCGTTACGGCTTCCGTGGTTGCAGCAACCTGAGGAGGTATTTTCGGCATTTCCAGTTCGTCTCCAATGATGGCTGTAGGATGTACAATCCTCACCTGTTGAAGAGTTCGAGCTTCTAATAGGATACGATTGCGTTCCCTCTGGTAGAACAGTCTCGGACAATTAGGTGATCCTGCTGCGTGAGCACCTTTGCAGTTCACACACTTGGGGGTATTGGTGCACTCAGCCGCCAGGTGATCTGCTCCCCCGCATTTACGGCATGCGCGTTGCAACGTACAGCTACTCGCTATATGACCCGTGCGTTGGCACTTAAAACATAAAATTGGCTGGTCGGCTTCCAAAACCACATTGTGCATCTTATACCCTAAAAATAGCGAAGCGGGTGGCTGCTGATCAAAAGTTAGAATCACTTTCGTTAGCGGCTTTTTTGTGCCCCGTTCGCTAGTGTGTAGACGACGAACTTCAATCACACCATAACCAGACAGTTCCGAAAGAATTTCACTCTCTGTAAATATCGTGGGTACGCCGTGGATGCGTGCGCGGAATCTTGAAATTGATGCACAAGTTGCCGTCACTGGTATATCGCCTATTATTGACACTGCGAGTATTTGCTTGGTTGTGTCAATAGTTGGGGCCCATAATACAATGCCTTCACTACCACCAGAAATTCTGCATGAAGGAAACATCTCATGGATGCACTTAAACATCTTCAATAGAGATCCCTCTGCAAATTCAGACTTCTCCTGCACATTTGTTTGTTTCTTCCGTATGATCACCTTGAAAGTCCCCATTGAGCCAGCTTGGATGCGCTCTTTCAGGTTGTCCAGCTGTTTCTGCTCGCGCGAAGCAATCCGACGAGTTGATTTTTTCTGCACCGTTACGAATCCCTGGTTATCTTCACTATCACTGTGGTTTGAATTTTTTCTCCGTTTTGCCCCCGGGACACAGTCATTCTTTGCAGTGGAAGCTGAATTCGTTGTTAAAGTCCCCTCAGTGCCATTAGCACCACGGTTATCGTCGGTGTTAATAGCGCTTCGAAGCCTATTTATATCTAGACTAGGGGGGGGAGGTTGCTCTTCAGGGTCCGCTGGCATGATGCCGTATAAAACGACACGCTATTAGAATTTCACAATTACAATCGATTAAAAACGTTAAAACTATTTAAAAAAAGATTTGACGCAATCTTGCGTTGAACCCGGGACTTCTAGATGGAAATCGGGGTCTTCCCGCTTCTTCCACGGAGTCAGCTGGCGATGCGCCGTTGCTTCACGCTAAGATAGCGAAGCAGCTCAAAACGTAAACAAACACCTTCTACGGTGACGTTGTAAATCGAACGCTACCGCCTGTCAGGCTAAACGGAGTCAAAGCCCCGACAGCACTAGCTTGTGCACTTTTAAGTGTGTTTTGCACCACACTCGAAGCCTAACAGTTTGCAATGTCACTGTAGCAAGTTTCCTTGCAATGTCTCACTTTAGCTAGATAAACGAATCACATAATCAGGAGCAGATGTAGAACACGTCCGCCCACCGTCGCATCGAACACCGAAGTGTTTTATTTAGAACGCCCCACAAAAGTGTATTAAACAAAATGTTGGCACCTAAGAGGATACCCAGACTATGCGACCGGTTATATATCCTGATAGTATCAAAGATTTTCAAACTTAGTTTTATATTCCCCGGACTTCCAATAAATTCCCAGCAACTCATGTTAACGCTGGACTTGAGTGGCTTAAAAAATCTGGACCTCTAGAGATTTGACAGAACAACGTCAGCATGAATGGTCTGGACTGGACGTCATGGTGATGGGCGAAACCTGGTTAAAGAGCGCTGATAATGCTAGTCATGGTATTTCTTGTTCCAGCTCAGTACAGTACTTAGGACATTTTTTTAAGCGCAACGATGACGGCACGGTCTAGGCAGTTCGTCTTTGAGTAAAAATATTCCGATTTCGATGGCTAAGTTTTTGGTTTTTACTTCAATCATTTCACTCATAGAAGCACTCTGCTTGATGATCTGGAGGATCTCCCCTTCCTTGTTTGCAATTAAGTGACTCGAATATCAATCTCATTGGCAGACCTCTTTGTGAGGAATAATTAGTTTTAGTCTGTTCTAAAGATCACTGCCATACCACGACCGAGGTAAGTTGTCCGTCATCGGGAACATACATTGATCACATTGCTGTGGCAAAATGTAGTAAGCTTGTATCTGTGGTTTCTGCGGTCGGTTAACTTCGATTTTCTGTACCATTATACTGTTGACGTTATGCTTAGGGGACATCCTGCACCTACGTATCATAGTCTTCCTAAAGTATCATTTTCCACGCAGCGACACGACGGAGCAGCCGTGGGTTTGTCTGCTAGTCGTATTCAGAGCTTTAACTGGTTACAAGCGTATGATGCAACTAATGTTGACTCTGCCTTTGATGCATTCTGTAACTAGCTGCGGATACATTTCATGTCCTGTCGTTGACAATAACTCAGTTAGAAGCTCACATATATTTGTATTATCCACTGGTCTTAGACGTCTTAGGCGCAACGTCAACCAGCTCTATACTTGTCGCCGCAAGGTAGGCTCACACGAATCGAAGGCTGCCTACTGTAACCTCTCCGCAAATACAGGCAGTCTTGCAGGGGACTCATTTTACAATCACAGGCTTACGAAAGTAAATGATTATTTCTCTCAGCTTCGAAGGTTAATTGGTGAGTGCCGTGGCAAAGAAAAATCCAGCGCTGTGCTACCATCGACGTATGTTCATGATTGCGGGCACCAGCTCCAGAATCCGCAGAGTATTGGCGATGAGCTCAACAGGTACTTTGCAAACATTGGGCCACGCACTGTGGCCGCCATTGATATCCAAACCGATATCCGAGCTAAGTTGGCATCAATCTGGCAGACGAATCAAACATCGTCCAACTTAGGCGAAGTTGGGTGTCCAAAACACGAAGGCGGGCTGGGGCTTTGTAGCTATTGATATGTCCAGCAATTTAGTGAGAATGAATGCCTCGGCACTTGCTTGTCCGCCAGTATAGTCAACTAACTCCTGGTTTGCTTTCAACTAAATTAAAGAACACAAAAATAGATAAACTATTCAATGACAAGGGAGAGCTTACCCGGGCTGCTAATTGCCGCCCTATATCATTAGGTGATTACTTGTCCAACGTTTTCGAGAAGCTTGTAATTGGGAGACTCAACAGGTAACTTGAAACTAGGTTATTTTCATTTAGCCCAGTCGGTTCTAGGAAAATGCGGTCCACAAAGTTGGCGCTGGCACACATTTGGCCGGAGATCACTAAGACAATAGAATATTAGCAGGTTTGCCGCCGAAGTCTTTCTAGGCGTTACGGCTGCCTTCAGTTGCTTACGCCATTTGTTCTTCCTACAAATTCAATTTTAGTGTTTGGGTCATCACCGGTGACCATTTGATTGAATCAGGTCGTACCTATCTGAAAGAAGACAGGCGGTTAAGGTTGGTCATGTGTGACATCCGCACACCTCAAGGATGGTTACTTGGGCCTCACAAGTTTCTTACTTTTATTAATTGTATTCATACTCATTTAACATATTTGTTAGATAGTCATTTAACATATTTGTTAGTACTACGAGTACTACTGAGACAAGATCTCCCAGAGGGAGTAGAAATGATTGCTTATGCGGATGACTTAGCCATAATTTCTCAAGCAAAAACAGAGGAAGAACTAGAATTAAAAACAAACATGGCTCTCTGGTCCACAAAGAGATGGATGGATAGCGCTGGGCTACAACTTGCCCCGGAAAAGAGCGAGGCCATCGTTCTGACAGGCAGGAAGAGAGTAGACAGCATGAAACTGATGGTGGCGGGCCAGGAAATCAAGCAGGTAACAGAGGCCAAATATCTTGGCGTCCTACTAGACAAGGGTCTGAGGGGGACAAATCACATCAGAAAGTGTACGGGCAAGGCGGCTAAAGCGGCTAACGCGATAGGCAAGATTCTGCCAAACTTACACGGCCCGCGGGAGTGCCGGCGACGACTACTAATGTCGGTTACCGAGTCCATTGCACTTTTCGCGGCGCCAGTCTGGCTGCAGAACACCTTGAAAACGAGAACGGCAAAAACAGCCCTAAGAAGAACGCAGAGAACAGCGGCGCTTAGGATCCTCCAGGCCTACCGCACGGTTAGCACGAACGCAGCTCTAGTACTGGCTGGCTCCCCACCTTGGGACTTGGTAGTGAATGAAAGGAAAAGTATATGGGAACGAGGGTCTGAATCTAACAAAGAAGCTGAAAGGGAAAAGACGATAAGATTGTGGCAAGAAGAATGGGATGCCATTCCCGCAGGCTCATCGGGTTATTCACTTCGCCTGCTCATCCCGGACATAAAGAAGTGGATTGACCGCCCGGCGGGAGAAATGAACTTTTTCCTCACGCAGTGTCTCACTGGCCACGGTGATTTTCAAAGTTATCTATTTCGTATAGGCAAAGCTCCCTCGGTAACCTGCGTGCACTGTGAAGACGGCATCGACGATGACCCCGAGCATACCCTCTTAAAATGCAAGGGACTAGAGCAGGCAAGGACAACCGCCATAGCGCTGCTACGATTGAGATGGGCCAAAGAAGCAGGAAAACAAGGAGTCGGGATACCAGACCCGCCGAAAAGTAACATGAGAACGTTTGTAGAGTACATATGCAGCACAGCATCGGCATGGAGGCTGGGCGAGGAAATGGCAACTGCGGTGATGAAAAAGAAAGCGGAGCTTGGCAGGTACAGAAGAGAACGGATAGCGCTTACGACATCAACAGATGACGTGGCTTGTAATCAAACGGGTTCGCAGGTGTTGGGACAAGCACGTCGGACTGGTGGGGGAACCCGTGAGTGACCTCGGCCAAATGATCCGTTAGGCGCTCGCCACTTCTCCTAATGGCCCATAGTACTGTTCTATGGATATCTGGGCCATTAGAGAGTGAAGCTTAAGGGGGGAGGTGTGTTTAGTGGGTAGTGGTCTTGGTGGACCAACATCCAACCGCCAGGGTCGAGCCCCACACTGCCCCACCTTATATTGTATTATTGCAGGCACTAGCGACGCTATAGGCAGATCCCTTCGGTCGGTTGTGTTTCCAAGGGTACTCAAATCACGGGGTTTGTCTTGGGAAGACAGAAAACGGCCTGACGGAATGACGCCGATCCAACTCGATTCAAGGATGCCCCCGGCATATGATGCAATTGTGTGGACTCACCCTTACAGTTTGCTTTTTGCGCGTTGAGATAAATATCTATTTTTAATCAAATTGACATAATGCTTTAGGTAAGTTTCCCGTCAACCCTACTTTTAAAGGATGCCTCCTTGTCTGGCACTAGTGTCAATACTGGCTAAAAAGGCGGAAAAGTCATGTCCTTCGAAGATTAAAGCAAGACGAAAAAGAGAAAGTCGGAGAACAGGCAATGAGGAAGATAAACAACAGACTTAATGACGCCGCCAAAAAGTAAGCGATAGAAAAGACAGCGATCAATCAAATAATAGCGGGATGCTACTAACGGCGACATCAACAATGAGCTTGCAGTTAAAGACAGAGAGGGGTTAGCGCTACTGTGGCAGGTTGGTATCCCCGACCCAATGGATCTGACGACGGTGGAATAAATGGCTTCACCCATGTTTGTCAAAACATATAGCCTGAGTGGCAAACAACAGCATTGCCTTTGACGAAACGATATTGCGAGGATGGCCGGGTACGGCTTCTATGTATCTTGAAGGTTGTAGTCATGGCAACACAACCATGAACTTCCAATGATTGATTAAATTGTTGGGTTTTGCATTCATCAGATGTTGGCAAATTGATGGACATGGGAAAAGCAGATAGTCTGCTTCTCTAATATCTACGTTCCAATTGCTGTCATTGGTCAGCTGCCTTATCCCACGATTATTGGCTAAAACACGACTTAAGGGCGCGTCCTTTCTTTAGCGATTTCCGAGAACGTGAGCGAGTCGATACTCAAAGCCCGACCCCAGAAAATTGGGCGCTTTTCTGTCATCCATGACTCGCCCTCTAAAAAATGTAAACCTACAGGAGGTTTCTGGCCTCTGTAGGCTGGTTTCGCTGGAGAATTTATCGAATTGCTACACCAGCTTTGCAGAACTGCGTGTAAATGCACCCGACCTCCGATCTGGGACGAGATTCAATGATCTCACGCTCCTTATGGATGGCTCGCGTGTGGACTGCGATGTCGTGTTGGTGAGTGAGACCTAATTTGGTGAGCGTGGCGCCCCCTTGTATAACATATGAGGCTACACCAGTGTGCTCGGTGCAAATGGGGGCGAGCTCATAATCTATGCGCAGTCTGCATTCAATCTGATGGAATCGATCACCTGGTTCTATGGCCACCTGGTTCGTGCATAAATTATGTTGCAGTTGCCAATTATGAGCGAGATGTCCGCAGCCTTCCATTTATCTTTGTTACGGTCGTTCTCGATCATTGCCCAGTATTGATCTTACTGACCGTCATTAAGGCATCTTCAATGTCCTTGACGACGATACCAAGCTCGATCGCTTTGAGTCATTACAGGAATTTCGATGAAGAGGGCCCGCCAAGATTTCAAGACGGTGTCGCGAGAGTGGATTGGTCATCTATTTTTCGACCCAACGGATCCCAACAAGACTTTTGAGTCATACAGTTGTAAGCTTTGCGTGCCGTATGGTTGCTGCTTCCCGTTGTGATAGCAAAAGACTTTAACAAATCAAAGTGCTCACTATGGCTCTTAAACAATTTGATTAATTTGAGGTATACTGTCGATGGATTAGAACACGGTCCGCGGATGACAAAGCGGCGCTTTGAAGATTACAGGTGGGTACAGGATTCAACTGAAACTGGCTGGGGACGCCTACTACGAAGTGCACTTTGCTGTTGTGCGTGACTGCCCTGTAAATCTCCGGGGTTCCTTTAATGAAATCAACTAGGCGGACTATTTTTTTTGCCGTTCGATTCGGCAGAGTGTGGTCGTGTTTCTGTTGGCTCCAGTAAAATAGATTGTTTTCTGAGTTTTGACTTCAACGTTTGCAGTGATAATTGCATCAACGATTGTGCGTGTACTGAGTGGTCGACGGGTGCATAGTGCACACTCGGAGACAGTTGCGTCTCTGAGGAATCGGATTTCTCTGAGCCTCCAGCTGACTGAGTTCGATTTGCTAGAGTCATCGCAGGTCCACACATTGTTGCAGCGGAAGACGTGGTAGTGTAGGAGTCACGAGAGCCAACTGGTCTATTGGCCTATTGGCAGTGCCCTCGACTACCACTCAACGGGACCGAGTTCGATACCCAAGTAGGGGCGTATTTTTTTTAATCATATTTTCCTTTTTTTTTGGTTTTCGTCACTCGCAGTCGTGCTGCGATGTCGGACGAGGCCAATCGGAGGAAACCCCCGGATAGCCTAGATATATCTAGGCTGCGGTGCAATTCGCGTGTGGCCGGTAACACCGTGCCATGTAGCGTGCCAACTTCCGCTGAACAAGTAGCTGACTCGAGCTCTAGCGCAACGATGGATGCGTCGAAATGTAGTGATGAATTGTCTTCGGGTGTCGCCGGGTCGGTAGCCGCGCCAGACGCTCCCCCTAGAAGCAATACTGCCTTTGGCACCAAGCGGAGAAAGTGTTCGCTTACCGAGGCCGGGAACTACGGACAGCCAGAGACTCACCCTGAAGATGGCTTTTCCGTGGTGATCTCACGCAGAGTGAAGAGTGCAATTTCTCGCGAGCAGCGCCAACTAGAAAAACTCAAGAGCGACATTTCATCGGGATCTCTCAATACCTTCAAGGTTATTATTCGCAAGAACTGCCCGGACAATTCAAGTCCCAGTGACTTTGCGGAAGGCTCGATGCTACGTCTCTTCAAAGAAATATACACCATCTCACCGGGCAGCAAGATATCAAGGGGGAACGGCGGAATTCTCGTGTGGGTCAGCAGTGTGGAAGCCGCTAAAAGTCTGTTGCAACTGACAGTTCTTGGTGGAGTTTCCGTATCGGCTGTTTGCCCCGCCTTGACGAGTTTCAAAGCAAGGATCCAAGGCGTAAACGTGGCTTTTACCGACGACGAGATACGAGACGAGCTAAGTAGTGCTGGAGTTACCGCTGTGCGGCGCCTCTACCACTCAACGTAGGCGGGTAAAATACCGCTCAATAAGGTGATTTTAACATTTGACCGCCAGCCACCAGCGTCAGTTTTTCTAGGTTTTAAGGTTCACCCGGTGATACTTGAACCAGACCAGCCCAAACTGTGTTTTAACTGTCAAAGAGCGGGTCATTTTGCTGACAGATGCACTCTGCGAAGGGCTTGCAAAAAGTGTGGCAAGTCAGACCACTTAGCAGCGGAGTGTCCTAATCCTTCGAGGTGTGTCAACTGCAACGGGTCTCACGCGGCTGGTTCCCCCACTTGTCCACGTTTAGCCTACCTTCGTGAGAAGAGCCGAATCATCATGGAAGCTAGGACCCTTCGACAAGTGCAGACGGTTAATCCATCTGCAGTTATCACAGAAGAAGCGCAGTGCCCGGTTCCTGTGGGAGACTCTACACGGGGCGTCGCGGATGACAAACCGTCATACGCTGCAGTCTTGCGGGGCATCTCGTCGACTCAAGATGAAAGCGCTCCGCACGTTCTTTTGCCCAGACCTCGGCGCCTTCCTCGGCACAAGCTTAGATATAGTAGAGTAAGCTCGGTCACTCGACCGCGGCCTTTGACACGGAGGGTGCGAAAGCACAAAGTTAAGAAAGCAACGCCACCAGGCATTATCGGAACCACCTTGTCGGACCTGGCAAAAGTACTCCAGGGTATTAGTCCTGACCTGGCAGCCACACTCACGACGATTGCCGAAGCATTAAAGCCGTTATTAGCTTTGCTTCCGGTAGTTGATAAGCTAAAGAACTTTTCCTTATAATGGAAGACCGCAACTCTACCAGCAACCTAGCGATGCCACGAAACGTTTCTAGCGACGCTGAGCAGGACCTAAACAGGTCGCTTGTCCTGTGTGTAACAACATATATACAAGAAGAGGACTTTCTAGGCACATGTCCGCCAGACACCCCGGCGTCGGGGGCATAGAAGTAGCGCCAACCACTGGCACATTGGCCACCTCGGAGGAACTGGTCGGACACATCCAGAATACCATGCGACATGCAAGGCTAGTCCGGGCGTTGCCCAAGGCTGTCAGGGCGTCCGTCGCAGACGAGCTTACGAAAGTTTTATTGAAAGTCGCCTTCAACAACGACATTGAGGCCTGGCACTCACTGTTTTCTTTCGCGCCGGTGGTGCTTGCCCTTCCGCAAATCCGAAACGACACGCGCTCTCTCACAGTGATTATCAAAAAGAACCTTCGCGATTTTTCGCAGGGTTTAAGGATTGAGAACATTGTACACCATGAAACTAGGACGACTACCAGGAGGGACCCCGAAGATGAGATCTGTAGACGCGCCATAGTCAAGCTCTCCGAAGGGGACGTCACTGGCGCCGCCAGACTCATTGGCTCTACGGATACATTTATATGTCAGTCCGAAAGCCTTGAATCTCTTCGAGACAAACATCCGCAAGCCCCCTCGGACCTTTGCTTGCGTGTGATCCGCCGTGAGATCCTTTCCTAGAAGCTCTGCAGCTGGTCTTGACTTCCTTAGGCCTCGACTTCTTCAGGACCTCCTGTCCGCTGTCTTAGGATCCGTCGCCGATAGACTGGCAGATGCACTGGCAAAGGTTGTAGACATTCTTCGGTGGGGGTCTCCCCCTATAGCCCTTCAACCTATTATATTTGGGGCACGACTATTTGCTCTCAAGAAGAACGACGGCTCTATCCGCCCGATAGCATGCTCGTCCACACTCCGGAGGTTGGCTTCAAAAATAGGGTGCGCTGCCAACAAAGCTGAAATATTATCGGCAATTGGCCACCATCAGCTGGGTTTTGCAACTACTGGCGGGACGGAGATCGAAATTCATACCTCTCGTGCATTTATAAACTCCCGCAGTAGCCCGACTGTCTTGGTAAAGCTGGATTTTAGGAATGCCTTTAATAGCGTCAGAAGAGACCACTTGCTAAACGCGGTGAAAAGCTACGCCCCGCAAATGTTTCACCAGGTACATGCGGCTTATGCTCAACCGTCGCACTTGGTTCTGCCACACGCGACTATATCTTCGCAGTCGGGCCTCCAACAAGGAGACCCTTTAGGTCCACCACTGTTCTGCCTGTGCGTAAAGGACTTGATCGACTCCCTACAAAGTCCTCTAAATGCCTGGTACCTAGACGACGGTGTGCTTGGAGGTGACCTGGCTACGGTAGTCGGTGATATCCACAGAGTCCTGGATTTCGAGAGGGTGAGTGGTCTATCCCTAAACCCTGGGAAATGCGAGGTCTACATCACGGGCCCCGAGGATATGATATCGCCGGATATATCGGAGCTATGCCATCTTCTTCCCGGTTGCAAGGTAGTCCAGAAGAGTGACATTGAGCTCCTCGGGGTTCCTCTTTGCCAAGAGGGGCTACCTGGGGCTCTAGACGCATGGAGAGAAAAGCTTGAAGTAGCCGCCAGCCGTCTTCCCTCGCTGGGATCTCATCGCGGAATGTACCTACTGAGATCGTGCTTTTCGGCGGCCCGGATACCTCACTTACTTAGAGGGGCTAATTGTTTTGACTCGACCGAGAACCTTCGAGCTTTTAACGAGTGGACCTTGAAGACACTGGAACTGCTCCTGAACGCACGCCTCTCACCCGATGCAGGCGTGCAGGCTCTGCTTCCCATATCCTTAGGTGGACTGGGAATGCCAGACGCAGTAGTGTTGGCTGGGCCTGCCATCGTCTCATCTATGTCCCAGGCATTGGAAAAGGCCAAACGGTTACTGGACGATACAGGTCAAAGTGTATACGATCACACTTTGGCAGGCTTACTTGAGAGATTAGCCTCTCTGTGCGGTGCCATACCCACTGACACCCTTTCCCAGAAAGGCTGGTCGACCCCACTGCAGGAGAAGACGTTTGCGCATCTTCTTGAGCAGGCCCCCACTACGACCGACAAGGCCAGGCTATGGGCGGTCTCCTCAAAAAGTGCCGGGGCCTGGTTACAGGCTCTCCCCAGTGCTCAGTTAGGCACTCTATTAGATGACGAGACTGTTCGGATTAGTGCGGCTCTCGTAATCCCCCACCAATGTAAATGCGGCGATCAAGTGGGGCCACAGGCACACCATGGCCTCTCTTGTGCCTTAAGCTCAGGTCGTCGAGCCCGACACGCCGCACTTAACGAGACATTTAGCCGAGCTTTGAGGTCGGCCGGCTTTCCTTGCATTCTCGAGCCTCCTGGCCTCTGCAGGAATGATGGGAAGCGACCGGACGGGCTGACACTAACGTCCTTCGAGATGGGTCGCATGCTGGTATGGGATGCAACCGTTACTGACTCATTAGCCCCCTCAATGGTCAGTGCAGGAGCGGAACATGCTGGACACGCGTCTATGTTGGCGGAAGCAAACAAGTGCAGAAAGTATGCCAGTATCACTTACCCCCACGAATTTCGTCCACTGGCATTCGAGACATTAGGGGGACCTGGCCCGAAGACGCACAAACTTATTCAACGTGTCGGCAAGGCGCTCAATCGTTCGACAGGGGACCATAGAGCTGTCGAGTACTTGCACCAGAGACTATCGCTGGCCATTCACCGGGGTAACGCCGCCTCTGTGCGTGGAACTCTGCTAGACTGGACACGCCCGAACCTGGAGGATATGTGACGTTTCCACTTGATTTATCTGGTGTACACGTTCATAAGGATACAATTGTTGCCTCTTGCATACAAGCAAATAAAACTGTAACTAGGCGGACTAGAAGTTGAAAACAAGTAATCAAAAAAGGCCCAGGAGAAAGTGGACGTACTAAATCAAGTCTTCCCATGTATTCGTGCTAAAACTCCACCCATACTTCCCTTTCAGGAGTTCACCGACAGTTTTCTCTTAAACCTACGGAGCTCCGAACCCAGCACATTCTTCGTTAGTGCTATCACAGCCCGGGAACTGCGAATCGCAGCTAAGTGCGTCTAAGTTTTTCTAAGTGTGTAAGTATATTTAGCGACTCCTTTGGCTGCCATATTCAATATCACAATTAAAACGGACATGTTTCTTGATCGTCTGAAAGCATCTACGGTGACTCCGGCATATAAAGATAAGGGCGGAAGAGACTAACCTTCTAACTACTGCTCGA
Source organism: Dermanyssus gallinae (assembly GCA_003439945.1). Taxonomy (NCBI): domain Eukaryota; kingdom Metazoa; phylum Arthropoda; class Arachnida; order Mesostigmata; family Dermanyssidae; genus Dermanyssus; species Dermanyssus gallinae. The sequence continues at coordinate 52,419 of QVRM01004386.1, read as the reverse complement.
TATTATTGGTGTCTTTGAAAAGATAGCTAAACAGCAGCTGGGCAGTCGTTTAAACAATTTCAACTTTTTCTCCCAAAATCGAATCGGCTCGGGGGCGGTCAACAGGGCTTGTATCGGGGCATATCTGGTGGTTAATGGCTAAATTTACGAAGAATGAAATAATGGGCGTCGGTGCATCTTTTGACGTAGCCAAAGCGTTCTACTGCTTTGACGACTCAATGTTGCGTTTGATGCTCTAACAAGTGAGCTGTACACCAGAGCCAAAAAACTTTATTTAAATCATGCCTTAGTGGACGGATGCAATTTATGACGATTACGCGATATCTCTTTTTGAAGTGCAAAATCGAGAAAACAAGTGACACACAGTAAAACCTGTTTTATTTCGTTTTGGTTTAATCATCTCGTGGTTTCATTGCTCAGTTCTTGCTATTTGCTATTATTCACCTGGATATTTTTTTATATCTATATTCTCCTATTGTTAGCATACATACATACGTACATAACATAACATGATAGAGAATGCCGCCACTTGGGCGGCAGGTATCTGTGACTTAGACGCTATTATGCGCGAGAAGACGCGGCTAGAGAACAGCGCGCACTACGGAGACACGCAAGTGCCATTAAGTTGTCGAGATGAGGGTGCCCGGCAAGGGGCTATGGCAACTCAGCACTTCGTAGAACGGCTCGACGTATCCCCTTGGGTTCGTGAGCTGAGGACACGACGAGATCCATGAGGGTCGGTGGAGCACGAGGCTCCTCTTCCACGGTCTCGAAAAAATGACACACATTTCCGAACTCGGGGGGGGGGAGGCCTTGCCTTTAAAAGAAGTCTGCTGATAAAGAGGCCTTGCTTTTTCACGAAGTTGGTCAAGAAAGGGCTTTGCTTTATCAAGAATTTGTTCGAGGAAAGGGCTTTGCTTTATCAAGAAGTTCTTCGAGGAAAGGGCTTGCTTTGTCAATAAATTTGTCGAGGAAGACGCCTTGCTCTGCCAAGAAGTTTGTCAAAAAAGAGGCCTTGCTTTGTCAAGACGTTTGTCAAAGACGAGTTCTTACTTTGTCAAGAAGTTATCGAAGCAAAATCACTTTAGGCAAAAAATGCTGTGAACTTCGTGTACCGCTTAACTTCCCTGGGGCTTACCATCTCGCCATTTAAATGTATCCGTGTTTGCAAATTTTGTGCCGAAAGCGGCAGAAATTCTATTATTGAAACAGCGGCGATACACACCCTTAGTCGCAGTCCGTTTACGCAGGAGTTGCGTTATTTCAGGTGACAGTAATGCCAGTTGCTATCGAGAGCATTTCGCTCTGGCAAATTGGAGGTAAATGAACCTCGCATGTTGGACGTGGTTACACCTTTATTTCGAAACAAGGTATTGGACCCAGCAAACAAATGTGGCAACCGAATGGTGCTGGTGTTGGAGGGTGGACCCTTGTTAACAGACCTACTACAGATGCAATGGGGTACGGATACTACAAGGGCTTTAGAAGTGTATTGCGTTTGCTGGTCACGGATTTCACCACGTCCGATATAGCCGCGAGGGCTTGCACGAGCCGAACAAGGAATGCAAATATATATATATATATATATGTGTGTGTGTGTGTATTTGCACGAATCCGTGGCATCAGAACCGCAGGCCATATTTACCACGCTGGCCGCCAACTTGCATATGTGTATGTGTTTCAACATATGTATATTTTTAGAAGCGATTTATTTTCATAAACGAAAATTGCGCTGAAAGGTCGAACGGAAATCTAACCCACTAGGTGAGGAATTGGTTGGTGTTAGCGTTGCTTTTATATAGAGAATCAAACGAAGACGTGTTTTCACTGCGCTTAGAATCGAGCACAGTGATATATCGGGTCAGTGAGCAACGAAGGCCATTCTTTCTTTTCTGATAAAGACTCCAACGACTCGAGTTCGCGAGCGCAGTAAGCCCCTGGGGACGAGTGGCACACGGGGAATTGTATCCATTACTGGATGGAGACAATAGATAGCCACGTCCTCTTCTTAGACGACAGGTTCTCCGCCGGCAAACAGGAGAAAGAAGAAAACGAATTTTTTTTAAATTTGCAACAGACTGTCTAAGATAAGCTATGTTACCGCTCCTAAGCCAAACGGTGTTAGAACCAAACATCGGTCGGATTTTTCACCCGATCGAGAAGGTACCAACGTGCGTTTCTGTTCGACCTTTTGGAGAAGAGAACGCTGAAACTAGGTCGAATGCATGGTATCAATGAAATAATGCTCAGGAAGTCGACACGACGCAAAGTTTTTCAACTTCCCATGTACAGTCACATACTTTAGCCGGAGCCCATGTAAATTCAGCAGCCGGCTTGTTTTAACTTGTTTAAACACGCCAGAGCCTGAATTATACCTCATTTGACTACCAACTGCTTATTCTAGTCGAGGCTTTCCCTCGACCAATTACAGCCTTTGTCCGAGCTGAGCAAGAGATAGCTAAAAGGAACCGCAACGAGCGGCAATATGGAACATTGAAAACATAGCAATTGCAATTTTGTTTAAAAATATATTAACATGCAAATTAATATTAAAACGCGAATACAAACACAAGGCTGAGTGGCTCAGCTTGTTCCGTCGTCATCAATAAAATCCGTTCAACATCGGAATGGTTTCGAATTTGCAGTACTTTAGCTGAGGCCGTCATTTCAATCACCTGCCAAAGTGAAACTACATACATACGTATATGAAATTAAATATACAGGGTGTTCCTATTTGTGTGTCCAAAACGCTAGGGTATGGTCAAACTCGGTGAGAAAATCATTTTTGCCAATGGGTGGAAGCCGGGAAAACGTTTTGTTTAGGAGTGAGGATGAATTTTATAAAAGCAGTTATTCTGTCTTTTTTCTCCTACATAGTTGTGCAAAATCTACGTTTGCGGGAGAACCAGTCAGCGCACAAAGGAACCAATCATACCGGCGTGTTTGGTGGAAAATTCTGCACAATAAAGTATACATTACTAGCTTGCGTAGCAAAAAGCGAATAGCCAGATTAAGGAAAGTCATAAAAAGTCAAAATGTTACGTTAACGCTTTTTTGTGCAACATCGTAATTTTTTCCATTACGACCAAAGATGCACGTTCAAAAGACTACTCTCAGGCAATAGCAGATTTAATGCCCACTACATTCGTACCAAAGTGATGGTGCTGCGTTACGTAGTTGCCAAGTGACTAAGCTTTTTCGACAGTCATAGTTGTTATGTTTCACGTTGAAGTTTTTACGTCCAGAACCGTAGCATTTTGCCAAGACGTTTCCGCCCTCTCTTTCCATTAGAAAAAAGTATTCTCTTGCTGAGTTCTACCAAACCTCAAAATATGTACCTAACTTTCTCATACACCCTATGCAAGTATGCATGCCTTCGCTTTCGACATGACTGTCGAAAAAGCTTAGTTACTTGGCAACTACGTAACGCAGCACCATCACTTTGGTACGAATGTAGTGGGCATTAAATCTGCTATTGCCTGAGAGTAGTCTTTTGGACGTGCATTTTTGGTCGTAATAGAAAAAATTACGATGTTGCACAAAAAAGCGTTAACGTAACATTTTGACTTTTTATGACTTTCCTTAATCTGGCTATTCGCTTTTTGCTACGCAAGCTAGTAATGTATACTTTATTGTGCAGAATTTCCCGCCAAACACGCCGGTATGATCGGTTCCTTTGTGCGCTGATTGGTTCTCCCGCAAACGTAGATTTTGCACAACTATGTAGGAGAAAAAAGACAGAACAACTGCTTTTATAAAATTCATCCTCACTCCTAAACAAAACGTTTTCCCGGCTTCCATCCATTGGCAAAAATTATTTTCTCACCGAGTTTGACCATACCCTAGCGTTTTGGACACACAAATAGGAACACCCTGTATACCATTATACCAAATTTAATATATTGACAATATTCAGGAAGTTTTAAATTAGACACTTGTCAAAAAGTGCATAAAAATAAGGTTTGGATTCAGCTTTAAAGACAGTTAGAACCCCTAAGCTCAACCCTATCATGATTTCCTTTGTACTGTGAATTCATTTTGCCCAAGTGGCAGGTAATTTTATTTCAACCTTTACTGATTATCAACTATAACAATTTGCAGAGAAATACGTCCTTTCTCGTGGAGAAACTCTTGATTGGAAGGCACCTGTGCCTTCTAAGGTTATCTTTAGGGAAACATTTTCCCCCGAGTATGAAAGTATTGTGCCAATACTTTCATGCTGGGGAAAACACTTCAGCTGGTACCTTTTTACATCAGACAAACAAAATTTACAACGCGACCCAATTATAAGACATTTCACAGAAGCAGCTCGACAAACTTGCAGATCAAATCAAGGAAAGGCATGCCCGTGTGCAAATCCATGCACACCAAAGGGAAAAGCAGAGATCAATGCCGCATTTCACCGCTCCCGCCGCGGAGACGGTTCAACGACGCCCCTTAACGTTGCTCGGAACGATGCTGGACAACAACCTGTTTCGCATCGTCACTGGGTTCACGTGTCCACGGATAGCGTATTCCCGTAAGCGTGATCGTTATCGGATAGCGGCGATCAAAATTGGAGAACATAGGACCTAAGCCGCCGAAACGGCGATGCTTGGTATATGAGGAGCGTCTGCCTCAACGACATTTTGCATCGTTCTAGTCAGCGCAATGGGCCTTTTTATACGGGTGGGGAGAGAGCTTTAACAGGTCCTGAACCGAGAAAGAACTTTCATGCGCCCTGTTGTCGTAGTGCAACGTACACGTGGTATGCAGGCATTATTTTTTCAGGAGTTAGCGCGTTCTGCGAGAATAGAATCATTCGTACGGAAAACATACTTTTAGAAAGTAAACGAAGAATTGTATTGCTTTGTTTTATGTGCATACTTTCCATGATTCCATATTTGTTCACACAGCGGTACAGTTTCTAGGTTACTTGGCGGAAGGTCTTCTCTTAGAACGGCAGTAAACGTAAAACACGAATGCATGTGCCGTACTATCGAGTGCAACCGAAAACACGATATATATATATATATATATATATATATATATATATATATATATATATATATATATATATATATATATATATCTATATATATATATATATATATATATAGACACAAAAAATAGTCTGCCAGGCGCTGAGTCGAGCACACAAAGCGGCTACATTTTGGAATCGCACACGGCACAAACACTACCAAAAACCAAACACGCGGCCTGCATTGCGTCGGGCCCTATAGTAACTATTTACGCCATTGGTCGGCAGGCGGCGTATCTGACAATCGCGTAGAAAAAGCCATTTTAAATATAATTGTTTTTTTTAACAAGGGTTTAGTTTTAATGTGTACAGGTATCACAATTATTAACATAGCGCAGGCAAGCTGGTCCTACCGGTCCGGCTGGGTGGAATGGTGGACATTCGTCCGGCCCCGTACGCTGCCTTGCCCGCTTTCCGTGCTTCGTCAGATTCCGGCGCCTCCGCTGTAGCCGCGTACTCCATCAGCCACCGACGAGACACTGTTCAGATCTGACACGCGCGTCAGTCGGATCGCCCTTCTAAAGATCACCGTCACCACGCAGAGGGGTGAGACAAAATCGCTACTGAGGCTACCCACTTAACCCTTTTATCGGCATGCGAGTTAGATGTGAACGACGACGTTAGACTAAAAACGATCTCATCAGACGCCGCCGGACCGTGGCTTGACGTGTTTTCATGCAAGCCGGACCAGTTCTGTGCCGCCAATGATGCCCAGTTCTGGCGTTGCCGTGTTTGAAAGAAAAGAATGTGCCTGTGGTGAAACGGTGGATCACCGGCGCACCGGCTTAGTTGCACTAAGCAGACCGGGCTCACGCAGGACCGCCACGACGCTATCCGTAACATGCTCGGGCGTGCTTCCAGACAAGCCGGCTACCGCGTTACACTGGCGTCCGGTGGGCTGCAAAGGAACGACAGGCGTCGACCAAATGATCTACCAGCCAGGACTGGGACCATAATCGGCCTCTGGCGTGGGATGTACTGTCTCCGACACATACGCCCTCGGATACCGTGGATTAGCCAGAGCGGGCTTCGGCCACCTCATTCACCAACGCGAGACGCACAGAAGCTGTCTATACGCGCCATCATAGATCATCTTCTTACGGAGACCACGTTGTAATAGTCTTCGGTCTCTAGTAATCTGGCATTTAAGCCAAGGATGCTGTCAAACTGACAAACGAGCTTGAGAAGAAGCCCTTTGAAGCCACAGCCGAGGCAAGATCGACCGCGTTCCTTCAACAGAGGGTGTCGTTGAAACTACAGAAATGCAACGCCAAGATGATATGAGTGGTCACCAACACTCAAGCAATTTTAATCATACAACACAAAAAACAATATATATATATATATATATAACTGAGAATTACCTATGTCTGCTACACTCGGCACCGTACACGTTGTGAGTCACGAATCTTACGTATAAAAAGGTGCTCAAATGGAAAGGCACGAAGCGTCGTAACAACTAAACCGGTGTTGAAAATTCCTCTATGATATAACATAGTTAGAAATTTAGAAACACGAATGGAATGTCCGAGGCTGGTGTGCGCATGCGCGTCAAAAATTTGTCCGGTTGTACTAGATGCCAAAATTTGTTGAACGAATTCTGAGAGACCCTGTATATATATATATATATATATATATATATATATATATATATATATATATATATATATATATATATATATATATATATATATATATATATATATATATATATATATATATATATATATATATATATAATAAAACAAAGTAGACTTCGTACGGTAAAAATATATCCATGCGAGAAACACCATTTTGATGACCTTTTGGCATAACTTAAGCGTTATTTTATTGATATCGAAATCTTCGGTCGAATATTTTCCTTCAGCTGGCCTATGGCAGCGGGCTTTTCGGAGAACACCTTAAAAAAACGTCTGTTTTTTGGGGGATAACGCGCCCGCCAAACTTCTGCTGGAACAACTTGACTGTAGGGCGCACTGTGTGGCACGTTGCACCGGCCTGCTGAGACCAGGTACTGTCAAAGTCAATTTTTTTTCCACAGGAAGTGTACAGACCACAACATATGTCGGTAGCGCTCACCGTTTACTGTTTCCTCAAGAATGTTTAATATAACGTTTTTTTTTTCATTTGTTAACACATGCTTTACTTATGGATTTCTTATTCATTAGCCCAGGAATTGTTATTCATAATTTAAGTCTGCCAATTTTACAAACGTTAAATGGAATATTAGTTTTTTTTGTGTTTAGGTTATTATACTATTATCTTTATTATTAACAGGATTTCCATATTTGAGAGCGTTTTATCCAAAATATTTCTTGAATATTTGTCCGTGTAATTTACATATAGGAGTTCGTGCGCTTTCCTATGAACAAAAAAAGCTGTCACGTAGCATCTTGTCTATAACGTCAAACAAGCGTATTGTGCGAAGTTTTCGGGCTGACCCTCAGCCAAGATTTAACGTCCACGGGACTGCTTTTCGCATTGCTTCATAAACAGACGCCCATGAATACAAATATGCAACGGTGGGGCTCGAACCCGCGGACCTATGTGTCTCCTCCGGTTGCGAAGCGCAGACGAATGCACCACGCCACCGAGCTCGACAGGACTGTACTGTAACTATTGTGAAAAGAAAGCCTTCACCATTCTTCGGAAGAACAATTCCCCTAACTAGTTTAACTCTAACTACTGCTAAATATATATATATATATATATATATATATATATATATATATATATATATATATAACAGGGTGTTGTGATTAATCAACACGACTGCTTAGTTAATCGATTGCCTGGATGGCAACGCTTGTATCGTATCCGCGTCGTCCTGTTGTTCAAGGTCTGAGAGTCGTAGTTTTTATCTTGCTATCTTTATTCGTATTCGCTGAACCTTGATACAGTCTTGGTCTGCACAGAGGGCGCAACAGAGGTTATTGGTGAGCATGCACACTGATTTCCTCGTGTAGTATCTTTGAAAGCGTGCGGTCTGACAGGCCCAGCTCTTCTACTCGGTCCACTAGTCATACAAAAAGGGTTGATGATGTTTACCATGCGCCGCACAGAAAACTCGCATAGGCTGAAGTACTGAACTACAATTTTTATAGTACAGCCTGATGAGCTGTGTGATATATCTATGGTGGAATGGTAAAACGACGATGCTTGTATATATATATATATATATATATATATATATATTTTTTTTTTTTTTTTTTTTTGAACAAGGTCATTTATTTATTATATACACAATTACAATGGTATGTTGTTTCATACATTTACAATTATTTGCAAGGAGGATATAGTAATTTAAACCTACTACAGTTACCATTGTGTTGGTAAAAAGTTGCAGCCGGAATAAAATTACTTGTGTTTACCTCTATGCGAGGGTCAATTTAGGAAGACTAGTGTATCCATTATTGGCGGGGTAATAGGTGTGACTTTAAATTATCCTTGAAGTTATTTAAGGATTTCAAACAACGCAAGCTAACCGGAAGAGTGTTCCACTCTCTGACAGCTCGCACGCCAAACGCTTGGCTGCCCTTGCTGCTTCGATGCATGCGGATCTTCAGTGTGACCGTGTTTGATGCTCTGGTCTCTCTCGCCCCTCCAAGGCGATCAAGTTCTAGTATCTTCGGCCCAATCCCATGGATATTCTTAAAAATCACTATCAAGGTTAAATAGCGCATGGTATTTTCTATATTTAAAATATTGTGTTGTTTTCTCTCTCGACTGGCCGATCCCCGAAACATACGAAGAAAGCGCCCCTGTGCCACGCTCAGTCGCTCCGCCCAACCCTTACTGCAGGCAGTCCAGAATTCCGATCCGTACGTAAGGTGACTCAAGAAAAAGGCGTTGTAGAGCAGCTTGCATGAAGATGCTCCAATTTGGTTCTTGATGTATCTTGATGAGTTTGTGATGACAGCAAGTCGACGGATAAGGGTCTCTACATGCGCGTTGGCAGAGAGTTTTGCATCTACTGTTACACCCAGGACCTTGACACAGTCGCTGGGTTGTATCAGGTGGCCATTTATGATTACAGGTGGCGTTCGAGGAATGGCGTTACCATGTCCGAAGACCACCACCTGAGTTTTCTTTGCATTGATAGCAATACGGTTTGCTGCACACCAAGCGTTGAGGGCAGTGACATCCTGCATCATCACCCGGTGTACCTCCTCACCAAACTGCCCAACATATTTAAAAGTGCTGTCGTCAGCATGAATGATAGCGGCTCCTCGTGCGATATTTTCCATATCATTTATAAAGCAGAGGAAGGCTAGTGGGCCAATGCATGAGCCCTGAGGTATACCTAGCAAAACCGGAAGCAGTTCCGACCGGGTAGTCTCGTGCTGATCGTTGCCGCGAACGGACGTCCGCTCCGCGACACTTTTGGTCTACTAGACTTTGCTGTTATCGTGACATCCGTGCTAGGTGATGTGATCTGTGCGTTTTAACACTCGTGATGTGTTTGTGCGCTTTGACACACGTGATGTGAACTGTGCGCTTTGACACCCGTGGCGTGATCTGTGCGCTCTGACACTCGTAGTGTGATCTGTGCGCTTTGACACCCGTAGTGTAATCTGTGCGATTTGACACCCGCGTCTCGTGCGCAGAGCCCGCGGAGCGACGCGGATGCGTGTCCGCATCTTGTAACCGCTGTGAGCTAAGTGTCGACCTGTAGTTCTATTTGTGGCCACCAGGGCCGGCCTTGTCCGCCTACCCGGCGAGACGCAGGCCAGACAGACGCGGCAACGCTGCTACTGTTTCTTTCTCAAGAACTCTGATAGCGAATGGCTATAGATATCGCCTTGCCGTTTCGCCACCGTACGAGGCTTGCTCAAACGTAGCATAATCTAACGCGCTTGCAACAATACCTGCTACATTTCCCGAGATATCTGGGGGAACAAGAGGTACAATGCCCGTACGGCCGTCGTCGAGCCACGCGAGGCCGCCCTCTGATCCTGCGGTGCCTACCAGCGAGGACATAGGGGGCGACCTCAACGTTCCCGTAGCGGAGCTAAACCGTCCCGCCATAGACGTCGACGATGTAGAATCTTCGATGGAGATGGATAACTCGTGCGTCGAGTCTCTCGGCATTCGAAAACGTCCATCGGATACCACGATGGGAATTTATTCTGACAAGAAACGCGTTTCTGACGTCGTCGAACAACACACCGTGACACCCAAGACGACCTTCGCAACAGGGATGACGGATTGCGCAGAGGCTAATCTCAAACAAGGCTTTGACGCGGAGGCAGCATACGGCTGGGCGTTAACGGTCCTCAAAGGACATGTCAGGACAGTGGTAGAGTCCTGCAAGTTAAGAAACACCAGAATTGAGCTAAAAGAGATATCAGAGAAGCTGGACCTGGATCTCCACAGGGTCGAAACGGCAGTGGATTCCTTCAAGGTTTCTCTGCGGACCTCGCTAAAGGACGCGGAGGAGAGGATCGGGAGCCTCCGGAGCTCATTGGAGGCGGTGCAGAGGGAACGAGATGAGTTGCTGGCGCGGCCTTCTCAATCCTCGGACCCTTTAGCAATCTGCCTGCGGTGTGCTCCGGCGGACCCTGAGGCTGCCCGAGTGTATTTAGAGTCGCGTATCTCGGCAGCGACGACGGCTGAAGACTTTGCCAAACTAACGGGCCTGTTCTGGCCCCTGGGCTCCCTTCGGCAGGTTCCCTCATCTTCGGAGGGAATCACTTCTCTCAGGGAAGTGAGGGGCGTGCTGGTCGTGCCGGGAGCAAAGGCTGACTCAGAGGTACTTGCCGGCCTCGCCGGTCAATTCCCCTCTTTACCACGGCTGCTTACACAGCCCCCAGGTACGGCGGCGGTTTTGCATACCACAGATACCTAGGAGTCACTCGCTGGGACCCCAGGCAACGGTGGCGAGAATCGTCACCTTGTCGTAGGCATTCTACATCCCAACAAACCCTGCGATGAGGCTGCGATTACACTGTTTCGCGCTGTTATCGAGCGCATGACCCAGCTCTCAGTCTCAGCGACCGCGAAACCCCCTCTTTTATACGTTGCCCATGAGTGGCGATCAGGACCAATGCAGCGGATTCTGGCGGCCCTTGTGTCCCAGTCGTCACGGGACGGCCATATAGAGCTTTGCCGGGCAGACACGCTGCAAAGGGGTCGGCTGCCAGCAAATGCGAGTAGGGCCCCTCCACCGGCCTCGGCCCTGGCGGGACAAATGTCTGTCAGGGTCAGGGTCGGAGAAGGCCGGACCTGGGCCGACACAGTAAAGAGCCTCCGAGCTCACCTGGCGGACAATGCACAGGTGGAGTCGGCCGTGAGCGGCCTCGTTAGGAACGGTGACGGTGACGTCATTATCCGATTACGGGGCATCACCCATGAACTTGGGGCTCAGTTGGCCGATAGCATCAGCAAAGCAACCGGCCACCAGGCTGACAGCCGAATGAGTGCCGGCATGCGAGAAGTGGCCTTATGGGGCATTAATCCTCTGGTCAGCGCTAAAAGGATAGAGGCAGATATCCGTCAGCTACTAGGAGCCACCGAGGCAGTTCCCATAGTGGCGGGTGACCCACGCCAGGGCCGCACCACGACCCGCTGGTACACGCTGCTTATGGTGACGGCCCCTACAGCCAGGTGGCTTCAAGCTCAACAATCTATCCTGATTGCGGGCAGTAGGTGCAGGCCCAAGGTCTGGGAGAGATTACCCACATGCTTCAACTGTCAGAGACCCGGCCCCAAGGCGGCAACCTGCGAGGCACCCAAGTCGGCCGCCCGCCTCTGTCGCCGATGCGGATCGTCAGATCATGCGGCGGCTGCGTGTAAGGCCGAGACGACACACTGTATCGTGTGCGATGTCTCGGGTCACAGAGCCGACAGTATGGCCTGCCCGTCATACCGCACACAGCTGCAAGAGTCGCGTAAGCGGAAGGAGCCTATTCCATCTGGAGAGTCGAAAACAGGGGCTACGGCTCAGCCCAGGCCTGACGCTTTATCAGGAGCGTCTAGTCGCGCTGAACCGCCATCGAATCGGGGCCGGCAACAATTTTGCCGTAGGACCCTCGCGCCGACGGAAGACTGGCAAAAGGTGGGCAATGCCCCCCAGGTCGAAATCCCCCAGGCAGAGTAATGATCAAGTTTCTCCAGGTAAATCTCAATCGGTGCCGGGCGGCCCACGACATGCTGGGCGCATACACCACAGAGCACCAGGTGGGGCTCTGTCTCATAACAGAACCAAATGTGCACATCTCCCGTTCTACCCTACGGGCATCTACCGCGCAGGCGATCGTCACACACATGGTCGATTCGACGACTAACTGGGGTGCTGGCCTAAAGTACCCCGATGGGCTCATGCGCGAAAAGATCCGGCTAGAGAATATTCGTCGGGCGCGATTCGTCGCCCGGAACCTCCAAGATTTAACCCAGCAGGTCCTACCTGCTCGGGTCGCACCCACAGACTATGGAGAAGGTTGAAGCGTGAGACTCCCCTCTCCTGGTCTCGAAGTAATGGTTCACAATTCCGAACCAGGAGGGGGTTCTTGGGGGTGGTTTTTAGTGGGTAGTGCGCTGGAATTAGATTGAGTCACGTACTCTCTCTCCTGCGTTTAGTCTCACACTACCCGCCAAAACATTGGCGAGTGTGCGTAAATGCATTTTCCACCCCCCTCAAAAAAAAAAGTTTCGACCGGGTTCCCCCCACGTCGACAAGCTGGTGACGCCCGAGGAAGTACGCCGATAGCAGTTTAATAGCGTGATCGTCAAAGCCCAGGTGCTTGAATTTAAGTATGAGAATATCTGAACGAACGCTGTCAAAGGCGCGTCTAAGATCTAAAAAAAGTGCTGCACAAAATAGTCCTTTATCTAACTCGAAACGGGTACTCTCAACTAGCCGCATAACAGCATGACCTGTGCCCCGGTTTTTTCGAAATCCAAATTGGTTACCCGAGAGCATGTTGTTGCTTTCGAGATGCCTCGTCATTTGGCTAACAAGTGTTTTTTCAATAATCTTATTTATAACAGGTAAAACACTCACTGGACGGTAGTTTGACGGGTCGCTCATACTACCACCCTTGTGGATCGGTACCACTCTGGCGATCTTTAAACGGCTATATTACGCTGCTTCTTCTATCAATATATATATATATATATATATATATATATATATATAATATAAGATATATATAAGATATATATATATACATATATATATATATATATAATATAAGATATATATATATATATATATATAATATATATATATATATATATATTTCAATTCCTTTATGCGTTAACTGGTTCTCCTGCGTAGATTTTGCACAACTATGTAGAAAATAGCAGAATAGCTATTGTTAAATAAATTTCATTCTCACTCCTAAAGACGTTTAGTTTTGTTTTCAATTTTCTTCTATTGGGGAAAAACTATTTTCTTGCCGAGTTAAAAACCTTAAAATACCAAACCGTAAAATAAGTACACGCAATTGTGAAATACCCTATATATATATATATATATAGACAATAAAATATTTTTTCTCCAATGTAAGGAGTGAGCGGAAACGTCTTGTTTAGAAGTGAGGATAAAATTTATTTAACAGTAGATATTCTGCTCTTTTTTCTTCTACATAGTTGTGCAGAAGGATCTGCAGGAGAACCAGTCGACGCATAAAGAAATCGATGCTGTCATCGTGTGCGGCGAAAGTTCTGCATAATCTGAATGACACCCGACGCAAGCTAGCGAAAGGAGAATAGCGGGATTAAGGTAATAATAAATAACAATAAACCACCAACAAACGTAACGCCGATATGATGGTATTTCTTACGTTGAAGCTTTTACGTTTAGAACCGTAAATGTTGCCAGTACGACCAAAAATGTACGCCCAAAAGTCTATTCTCAAGCAATAGCGAATTGAATGCCCATCATCGCAAAGTGTTCCTGCTGCGTCACGTAGTTGCCAAGTAACTAAGCGTTTTCGACAGCAACCGTTGTTATGGTTTACGTTGAAGCTTTCACGTTCAGAACCGCTAGATTTTTCCAAGACGTTTCCGCCCCCTCCTTCCATTAGGAAAACATATTTTTTAGCCGAGTCCTACTAAACCCCAAAACGTGTACCTAACGTTCTGATACACCCTTGCTGAAGCAGGCCAAAATGCTAGCAAGTATGCATGCCTTTACTTTCGAAATGGCGGCAACTACGTAACGCAGCATCATCACTTTAGTACGACAATAATAGGCAATATTTTTGCTATTGCTTGAGAATAGTCTTTTGAGTGTGCATTTTTTGTCGTAATGGCAAAATTTTACGTTTCTGCACGTTAAAGCTTCAACGTGACATAACAACATGTCGACTTTTTGTGACTTTCTTACTTTCGCTATTTGTCTTTCGCTAGCTTGCATCGGGTATCATTCAGATTATGCAGAATTTTCCACCGAATACGCCGGTATGATCGGTATGATTCCTTCTCTACAATTCCTCCCTACGCTTCCGAAATATCTTAGGGACACCTTGTATATATAGGAGGGAATATTAATTAGCAAATCAGATACCCTAAGCATGGAAACAGCAATGGGAAGCATTTCAGCCGCGTCATTCTAAACACTGGACAAAACCCGATTTCTCTGATCTCAAAGCTTTTAAAGCATGACTCGCTTACCTACTCAATCACGCAACTGTTAACGGGTTGCAGCAGTTGCTCTCCGCAATATCTACAACGCATTAGTAAAACTAACTCTCCCTTACGCTGTATGTGCAACTCAATAGAGTTTGACTATGTAAGGCATTTCTAAAAACGCTGACCCATTTCGATACTGAGCGAAAGCTACTGTCTCGGAACCTAAAACTGAGAAGTTCCCTGACATGCCAAGCATTTCTAAAGGCACTGCTCAAGAATCATAAATCCTGGTTTATGGTAAGACAATTCGTAGAATTTGTCTCCGAGGCGAAAATCATCGCCGCACAAAATCGAGCAGCCTTAATGGCAAGATAAAGTAGCCAGGCAAAATAGTCTCGAGAACACGGTACTGCGGCCACCCCTGATAAGAGGCAAACAGGACGACTGGATTTTAGTGGGTTTGTAAGTCCCACATTATCATTGCGTTCAGAACGACGCCTGATGTGCTTTATGCATTTTATTAGTTAATCTTGACTGAGGAAAAAGGAAAACTAAACAAGTACAGCGCTACTACAGCGATTTCACAATACACATTAGTTCGAGTTTCTTCAAATTTTCACAAAGGGATGAACTGACGGCACTCATGAAAACGATGACAGCTACATACTGAACGCATAAGCGTCAGCGTTGTTGTTTTTTGAAGGTGCCACGATGCTTAGCGCCCCGTTGTCGTCGTCATCGGTGTACTGGGCTATCCATATCTCCAGCGTCACTTGTGGTACTCTTCGAGTTCTGGCCCGTAGTCCCCATCGTGGCTATTGATCATGATGACAATGATAGTCATACACGTCATATCATCATGATGTATCTCAACGATCATGATGAAGGTGGTGATTTAGTGGCTAGATATTATGCTAGGGAAAAGGCACATCGTTTCGACATTAAAGTTTTCGTCGGTTTCTGTTGTCGCGGGTGCTAATGGGGCGAAGGACACTCGTGTCAAAGCACGACAAGAGGCAATCAAAGCAAACGCTCGTGTGCTGATTGTCATCGTGGCTCCGTTATGGCGTGGAGCGCTGGGGGGGGGGGGGGGGGGTAGTGAAAGTGCAGGCCGGCGGAGACAGAAAAGATCTCCGTAACCGACGGAAAGGCTGAGACTCGGCTCTGAATCGGTGAAAAACCATAACGAACGCCAACTCTTCCCTCCTGTTGACAACGAGAACCTCGGAGTAGAAACTCGGAGTACGAAAAGGAGTAGAAAGCAGTACAGCGCCGGCAGTAATCATCAGTCACATCAGCCATGGTCGAGTGCCCAGCTGGATGGAAGTTATCTTTGGCCAACAGGGTGGGTCTGGCCCGGCTCGGCGCGCCTCGTCTGTGTCTACACTCTAGTAAAGGTCGTCCTCGTTGTGGGCTTCATGGGCTCATGACGGTGCTCATGTGCTGCCAGTGATGATGGAAGCAGCCGCAGCAGCAGCAGATGTAAGGCTGGCGGTAGCCCGATATGCGGGTGGTGGGCGGCAGATGACGGTGGTGGTCTGTACCCACCCGGAAACGTAGTAGTGAGTAGCAACAGCCGTTGCCTTGCTTGCGAAACCAAACGACCAAACCGTGGAACAAGAGCTCAATTATGAAACGCGACGCCAGCTCGCTCGTCCATCGATCTGTCAGTTAGTCACATAGAGACAGCCTGTGTGTCTATCGAACGCGCTGTGTTTCCAAGACGGAGCGGCGCATAAATAGCGCCAATGCCTCGGTAAGCTGGCCGAAGAACGATAGCAACAACAAAAACCACAACGACGACGACAACAACAACAACAACAACAACAACAAAAACAACAATAACAACAACAAGAAAAAGCAACAACAACAACAACGGCAAAGACGAGGCTAAAATGAAAAACGAATATCCGTTTTCAGCATTGGTCGCATAGGCAACGGTTTCTCTATTACTTTCTTTTTGTCTCCCATACGCTCCCTTTGGCCTATTGCCCCTCGATTACACATCTGCAAGTTCCGGAGAACTTTTTGACCTACTCGATAGACCTTTAAACCGGAATATTTTATTAGCATATATGTATATATATGTTTTGTATGATTATACGTTTGCTAGACTGTTGCGGAAAACTACGCCACCGCAGGTCACTTTATAGTAGCGGCCGCACGCCCTGCCGCACCTCCAGTACACGAACTGACCATCCAGGATGTGACGTCTTGACACACGATATGATTGAATCCATAAGCATACATATAAGGTCGCCACAGGTCAGTTCGCTCTATTCCTGTTTTGCTGTATCGTCTGTCGTTGCCTGGCAATAAATAATTCTGGCTTCAGCTTAACCAGTTTCAACCTCTCCATACGATTACTGCAGGGAATCGTTTTAGTAAGCTATAACTTCTGATTTAAGTATGTTGTGAGGCGAATATATAATTGGGTCATTTGGTCAAGTTGTAAAGTTCTTTTATTTATATATATATATATATATATATATATATATATAAAATATATTGTTTAGTTTGTTAATTCGTTTTTGGTCTTTCCTCACTTTGAGATTCTCTACTTTTCCGAGATAAAAATACAATGAAACACCGCTAGAGTAAGTGTGCACTCAAATTTTGTCTCTATTTTCTTTATATTTTATTACGGCTTTGCCTTACTGGCCGACCTAGCCGAGTATAAAATTGGAGAGCTTGCTTAAGAAATGATAGCTTGATTTTGTCTAAATGGTAGTTGGTTTACATAATACAGCATAACCATGGGATTCAAAAAGCTGTGTTAAAAAGCTGCCATATCCAACTGAGCGATTTCTTCATCAATTCATATTACAGTTTGTCTAAGTGAACGTGCTCACCTTCTGCAGCTGCTGCTTTATGAGACAGATGGTGCAGGTTTTGAGTTTTTTTTTCAAAAAGCGCAGCGCTCAAAGAAAGTGTTTATGCATACCGCGGCTATCATAACATCTCCACGGCGACAATGTGATGCCCAAACGAGACTACCACTTCAAAGCACTCGCAAGGCCTAGGGAGCATGGGGGCTAATTTTCAAAGCAAACTCTGTTACCAGCCAACGAGCAGCGAGCCTGTTACGGCAGGATGACCAAGTTGCTTAACTAGCATAGCTTCCGCGTGGTAATATTTAGTTTGAGGCCTAGCGAATCTCAACACCCGCGGCACTAAGGCAGCAAGGGCCTGTTAGTTAATCAACGCCACTACGGCTGAAAATGACAAGATAATCTGCCTGAAAAAACAAAAACCCCACGACACTGCTGAGATCACCAATAACTAGTGTAAAAAGCAAACTTTTGAGGTATACTCCTGTGAACCACTAGCTGTCTGCTGGCTTCAGTTCTGCGGCGAGGACGTTGACCATGGTACCCCTCTGTGGAGAACGCTTTTTACGAGTTCGATAGGAGAGAAGGCAGCGTGTCTCGAAGGCAGTTTCAAAGACGACGAACACCAGGCATGGTGCAGTGGACACCAGTGCTGCTGCTTACTGAGGATCTGGTAGTACTAGAGCAAAACACTACCAAAGTTCAGAAAATACTGAATGCATGTGCGGAAGAGTACTTTGCGGTGACAATGGCCATAGCGGTGGAATAAAATCGATTACAAAGGAAGAACGCCGCAACAATTGCAGTAAGGACCCGGGGGAATATATATATATATTTAATTGGCTGTAAAAGTTCTGTTTGAGGAATTCCCTGAAGTTGTGGCAAATGTAACGAGTAAGCTTATAAAAGAAGGAAAAATCCCCAAAGCATGGAAAACAGCGGAGGCAGTTCTTGTGCCTAAATTAAATAGCGGTTATAGGCCTATCTACCTGATTAGATCGTTAGCAAAGGGCGTGGAAGCCATTATAGCGGAGATGTTACAAGTATGCGCCGAAGAAAACGGCGTGATGTCCGATGCACAATACGGATTTCGCAAAAACAGATTGGTTCTAACGGCTATAAACAGAGTGGTGACCAAGGCGGAAACGTTGCACAGCTCCGCGCCTAACACCCTCAAGTTATACCTTGCTGTGTTGCCAGACGTGAAAAAAACTTTTAACAGCCTGCCTTGGAAGATTATTTTGGACACACTTGTTAAGAGGAAGGTCTCACAATACCTGGTAAGGCTAACCTCGGACTACCTAAAAGATCGTGTCATCACTTGTGAGGGCAAGGTGATGTCTATGACGGCGGGTGTCCCACAGGGTTCCATCCTTGGGCCACTACTGTAAAACATAGCGTACGACGATGTGCTTCGACTACGTAACCTCCCTGTAGGAGTGGAGCTTTTAGCATACGCAGACGACTTGGCTGTGACGGTGCAGGCGAAGACGACTACGGAGGTCGAACTATAAGCTAATAAAGCCCTGAAAGTTGTAGAGGAATGGATGAAGGAGGCTGGGTTGGCTCCTGCTCCCGAGAGAAGTGAAGGTATCCTGCTGATAGGAAAGAAGCAAGTGCGACCCATCAACCTTGTCCTGAATGAGGTCCAGATAAGAATGTTCAGTGTAGCCAGGTATTTAGGTATACATCTGAACAGAGGAATGAGGAGTATGCATCATGCTAGAAACGCTCTGAAGAAAGCGGATAAGGTGGCAAACACAATAGCCAAGATCCTCCCTAACATTCACGGGTCAAGTAAAGCAGGACGTAGGTAACCCATCATATCGGCCGTCGAATCTATAGCGTTTTTTGGAGCACCGGCGTGGTTTAAAGCGGCTAAAGTGTCTCAAGAGCTAAAGAATATGCTAAGAAGAACACAAAGGACCGGGGCCTTACGAGTTACTCAGGCCTATACGACTGTCAGCACCTCCGCTGCACTTGTCCTTGCTGGCACTCTGGACCGAAAAGCAGAAGAAAGACAAAGACTATGGGATAGGGGTCCAGAACGCGCTAATAGGGAAGTCAAAGATGCCGAAAGGGAAGGCACACTTACTGCATGGCAGAACGAATAGGCTGCCCATCCGGATGGTGCACCGGGTGCGCGCGAACGCAATCTCATTCCTGACCTAAGGAAGTGGTTGAATCAACCCGGCGGAGAGGTTGATCACTTTACACTGACGCAGGTTATAACGGGCCATGGCAATTTTCAGACATACCTGTAAAGGATAGGAAAAGCCTCCTCGGACATATGCGTACACTGTGGCTTAGGCGTCGAAGACGACGCAGCCTATGCTCTGTTGGTCTGCCCAGCCTTTGCGCATGTCAGAATAGAGGCTAAAAGAAAAGTGCTGGATTGATTGAAGTTGGATGGAGAGCTAAATTGTACGAACCCTCCGGAACTGCCTACTCAGGGGATTTCACAATTTGTGCAACTCATTTATGAAGGCACCTCTAACTGTCATATAGGAGCTGCAGTGGCGCGAGAGGTACTGGTCAGAAAGGGGCACCTGGAGCGCCTCAGGAGAGACAGATTTGCAACAGAGAGGACAGAACGTATCTGTAATTCTAGAAGAACCGTTTTGCAGGCGAAGGGACGCAGCATGATGGCTATAGGGTCAACCCCTGAGATACTTTCGGCCAATTGATCCGAAGGACACTCACCACTCCTCCTGTCGGCTCGTAGTACTATTAAAAGGAGAGCCGGGCTGACAGAGAGTGAAGCTGAAGGGGGAGGTGCGTTTAGTGGGTATGATCTCGGCGGAATATTGTCCAACCGTCGGGGGTGAGTCCCACACTGCATAGGGCTGAGTTTTTATCTGCTCACCCGTTGTTTTTGTCCGTAGTGTTTAAAGCATTTTAAACACTAACGCAATAGGATGCGTTACTTCTTCTCCTTAAAACTCCTTCTCCATTAAAAAAAAATATCTATATAATATATATATATATATATATATATATAAGATTTATCTATCTATTTTTATATATATATATATAACAAGTCACAAGGAATATATGGAGGGTCTTGTATGTTGTACTAAAAATGCCACCCTTATCCACAGCATGTTGGAGGAAGTATAATAATAATGAGACTAGACGGTATGACCCTAACCCCCTGGGCCATGGAGAAATTACTGATCTGGGACGTATCAATTCGGAGCACTTATGCGACGATCTATACGGCAATATCCCGTAAGGTACACGGTGTTGCACTCAAAGCGGAGAGAGACAGGACTCATCACTATGAAGTCTTGGGAAACGAGCATATTATCTGCCCGTTCATCATTGAGATATTGTGCGTGGGGACAGGAGGCGATGGCCATAACGCTGATAATCGGCCAAATTATTGAGAAGTCAAACGCAATTTGTAGCGTTTGTAAGGCAGCGCGGCAACGCGAGAAGGGTTTGTGACCAATAAAAAATCAACAACAACAACAACGACGACAATGACAACTGTGACAACAGCGACAACAACGACAACTGTGAGAATAGCGACAACAACGACAACTGTGACAACAACGACAACAACAACAACAATTTGGTTCTATGGATTGAAGAGTAGGGGTGAGTCTAGGCTTTGTATGCTCTACCTTGTACGTCACGCTTTGCTTGCGTCACGCTCAGGTCACTTTGACGGACTCCACGCCCTCTAACCCCAGCATCCGCGTCCACAAGTGCCACCAGCTAGCTAGAATAGCTTCTGATAGTACTACGCTGGATACTTCTCCTCAGCATTGTTGTACTGATACCAAAAAACGCATCGTGAGTTGAACATTTAGCAGCATAGATAGATACTCTCATTGAGTGATATGTGACTGCCTGCATGACGTGCAAACGTGTGAGTGTGTGTATGTACGCTTGTGTGTGTTTGAATGCATATATGTGGGTCAGATTGAAACAACCTCCACTGTTGTCTGTTTATCAAGAAGTAGTATCGCATGCTCAAGCGAATCCACTCACTCCCTCACAACATACGACGCCATTAATCAGAGATAGCGTCAACTTTCCGCTACGCTTTGCTCAATTATTCATTCTTGCGTTTTGGCCGTTTCTCGTTCCCTCTCCCCCCCGTCTCTCTCTCTCTCTCTGGGCTGTTTATTTTATAGCTAGAATAGAGCACTTGATATACTGCTCGGTCACATGTTACTCGTGTGTGTGTGTGTGTAGTTATGTACAGTAGCACTGAACAAATACATACATAACACAAATATTGGGACATTGATAGAGAACGTCCTGAGAACCTGGCTTTTTGTACCCTCCGGGGAACTAGAGAAGTACCCCCCCCCCCCTCATAAACGTCAAATAATGTACTGCACATTTATCAGCACCGTTTAAAAAATACTTTTAATGACCTGACGCAGACGTTTATAACATCCACAGAGAATAAATCGATTCATATCAAACCGAGCAAGGTGGCTTAGTGGCAAAGCCTTTGCCTTGCATTCGGGAGGACTGGGTTCGAGACCCAGACCGGCCACTCTTAAATTGGTTTGCATGGTTTCCAATTTAGACAAGGTAAATGCCGGAGTGGAGTAAACATAGCCATGACATGAAAAATCCGTACACGGGCAATTGCCATACGGCAAATCTTAAAAAAAAAATTGTCAAGTACACGAAAAATGCAAAGCATTTGGCCTATACATGGCTGTTATTTCAAGCACCTTAGGCTTGCAACATAGGCTAGTGCTGATACAACACTAGTCTTAAACACTCTCTTTAATAGCTGCTTGGACAAAGGAATCATCAAATCAAACTGGCGAAGAAGACCCACACAATTACGAAGTCACTGGGTTGCACATGGCATAAACTACTGACGACACTAATATTAAGCAGACTTTACAACAAAGAGTCCCTTATACCGGTAAAACCAGACGGCCTGCTGCTAGGAAGATCAACGAAAATAGCGTTAGGAAAGGTTATAAAACGCAACTTTTTATATGCATACTCAATATGAGTAAAATAAATGTGTTGATGATGAAAGGCAAGTTTATGAACATAGAGGTTTGTAGCACAGTATACATATATATATATATATATATATATATATATATATATATATATATATATATATATAAACAGTAGGGACAATAAAATGACTCGCGCAGCCTTTATAGATATTTAAACAGAATTTAACTGCCTTCTCCGGGAGCGCCTGTTGGAGACAATTTATGAAGATTTTAATGTGCGAGCGAAAATATATAATCTCCCTATTTTGTTTCTAGAGACACTTTCTAGCATTTTTCGTTGTGTCCGTTGCTTGGGCCGCGCGTTGAAAAATATTAGAGTAGAGCATTTGTTCGAGGTATGCTGACGATTTTTCGGTTATAGCTAAACTAGACGTTCTGTCTACAGGCAACAGAAAAAATGCAATTTTAAAAAACACTCACTGTAAATATTGCAAAAACAAGGGTGCTATGCTTTGACTATGGAGAAGCGTACGCATCAGCCGTGACACAACGACATAGATAGGCAATGAGAACGTAAGGCCGCTTCACAGCCTACACATTAGATCGGCACCTCGAATATTATTTACACGGCACCTTAACGAGAAGAAGTCTGCGGCGTTATTTATAATATTAGGCAATCTAAACAAAATCATTTATAACCCGCTATGGACATTTCAGAATACAGGAAGCCCCACTCATCGCTTACAGTTTCCCGATGCTTTCCGCCCATCTGACACTACTGAATATGAAAAAACCGCGGCAAACTTACGGGATCGTATACAAAACAACGCTTATGTCTAGCGCGAAATGCCTGAACTAAGCATCGGCAGCGCAACTGTAGAAAAAATACACCTTTATCAAAATCGTCGATTCGTTATACTGCTTGGAGCTGAACGCCTGGCATTAACGTATCAGTTAAGCCCTGGCCTGAAAACTAACTGGCACAAACATTATGTTTATTGCTGTTGATTCACAAATAGTTGCATACGCAGTGGAAAACAAAACATAAAATTGAGCTAGACAATTGCACAAAGCCTATGAAACAGTATCTGGTAATAAACACCAGTTTTCGACATTCCGGGATAAACGAAGCTATTCAAAGAGGTAATTTTTTTCAAATCGCGTTGATCAGCCAATGATAGCTTTCAGAGGCAGTACAGCAGCAGGGTTCGACTTAAATAACGATTCTTTTTTTTATTAGCCCTTGTCGTGCCAAAGCAAAACGCAAAGCTTTTTTTGTAGCATGATATGAGTATTGGCCCAGTATGGACTCGTGCTTTAGAGCAAATCGGAATACAGACACACTTGTTTTCCTCGTGTCAATAATTGCATTTCATGTTCAATTTGAAATACTTCTAAATAACTCTCAGAAAGAAAGCTGCAGTAGCGAGTCTCTTTATGCGGGAATAAGATATATGCGGTTTTTGCACTGCGAATGTCCAGCTTGTTCCAACCCTAAAGGGCACTGTTTAGTGCACTCGCACCACGTTGACACAAGAAAGATAATTTTTTTGCTGAAAGGCTAACCTATCAGCTAGTACTCGAATGCAAATCTCTGTCAACGACGATGCCAATCTAATAAACTCTTCCAATAACCAATTTATTTTAGTTAGTTACAGCACGTGGCTTTACTAGACAATGGCTGCTATCGCTAAGCTAAGTCTGAAAGTAGGTTTACCAGGCAATATCTACTGTTACTTTTATACCAACATTGAAAAGAGCATACCGCAAGGAACAAGTGCGGTAGTAGTAGAAGAAACGACATGCTCCTATAGACCCTAACTGTTTCACCATTTACTTGAGTAAAACCGGTGTGAATAGCTAGAAGTTATCTGCCTCCAAGCTACGCGGTATGCATCTTGTGGTTGAGAGAAAATTAGATATGTATATCAGTTAGACAGTTATTTAGGCTGTTAGTTACTAAGTTCGTACGCTAGGTGGTGGTGGTGGTTAAGCGCCATCAGCACAAGTAGACCAGTAGCTAATGGCGTCCCATTGTTCACATTGCTTGCGACACCACGCGTATACTATGTATGCATTTGATGTATGCGTTCTAAAGAACTTCTATCTTGGGCAACACTCGAGGACAAGGATGGCACTGTTGCTAGTGGACCGGGAAATTATCTCTCGCCAACTATTTATTTAAGTATGTTTGGGAGGTTCTTGTCGTTTGGCGTCGTCATCGTTTTATATGTGGATGTTTTGGCTGTTGTTGTTGTTGTTGTTGTTGTTGTTGTTGTCGTCGTTGTTATCGTTGTTGTTGTTGCTTTTATTGTGGCTGCTGATTTTGTTGTTGCTGCTGTTGTCGTTGTTCTAGTATTGCTGTTGTTGAAGATAAATGTTACCCCCCATCATCATCATCATCATCAGCAGCAGCGGCGGCGATAATGGTAGGTGAAGAATTTCCTTTTCCGCCCTCGTTCTGGAAATATGGAAATACCAAAGCACGGCCTCCAAACAGCGAGTCGTTTGGAAAGAGACCCATTTACCATCGAGGAACTCGAACGTCGACACTGAAGAGTCCGATAGGCCCCTTTTGCTGTCCTGCTGCCTGCCTGCCGTGTTCGTCGTTCGGGGGCGTCAAGGGCGGCCAAACTAACATCGGCAAAACGTCCGCAACGGCCAGGCGAGAGGCTAGAGAGCGACCACCAGCGGTGGTAATGTTCTAGCGTGCTCTGGCCGCGGTTTAGGCGCCGGAAGCGTCTCGGTCGGCTGGTCGGCCATAACACTTGTAGTCTGTCACAGTGTCACCACCGCACATGCAAGTGCAAGAGATAGTCGACGTAATGGATGGTCTCCATCAATCAGTCAGATAGCGAGAGCAAGCGAACACGATCTAGTTAAACTTAAAAAGGCTCTACTACATTGCAAATGGTCGAGTCGCCTTTGCATACACGTATGTGCACACAGACATCGACGTAGAAAAAACGTGCCGGAAAACGTGCTTCCTACATTGCTTGCAACCACGTAGGAAGGGGGCGTACATACAAAACGGTTGGCTTCTTTCGTGTGCTTGTGATTGCTGCGAGCCGAATCATGTATTATTATTATTATTATTATTATTATTATTATTATTATTATTATTATTAATATTATTATTATTCCAACAATTGTAGGGAATATCGACCAAAATAATATACGTATACCCGCCTAGGCTCACCCCCACTCCCTAATCCATAGAGCCGATGATAGCGGCATCGTTTTCCCTACACACTGCGAGCGAAAGTTGTTGACGCAGAAACTTGCCCCGCGCTGGTCACCCGTGTTAGCACTTATTTTGATGCCTAAATCTTTGAGATATTTGTGCTTTTGCTGATTGGGCCCATCGTTTCCATGGCGACGGGTAGGAAGTGGTATCTTCTCTCGAAGTCAGAGTATTTGCGTTTTTTGCGATCTCAGCATGTTCAGCAACTTACCCTGACCTGGTGACGCAAGTATGACGGAGCCACTGTGCATTATTATTATTATTATTATTATTTTGATCAGACTAAACATTCCGTTTAACCAGTTACGTCAGCGGCGCACGCTGCACCGTGCAGTTATTGGTGTAAGATATGTATTTCTCGCAAGCTTTCCTACAGTATCTACTGACACGCACAGGCGTCACGTCGTAAAAACTCGCTAAGATACATAGAAATTGTGGGTCTTAAGCCATGCATCATATATTGCGTATACACATGTCTATCACTTTGACCAACTCCTGACCAGAATACCTTATGATGGTACGGGTCGTTGGAACTTGCGGTAAGTACTTTCCACCTTTACAATCAAATCGTTTTAAATCGCTGAAGTGATTTTTCATTTTATCGTAGATGCGCTCCCGCAGCACGCCAAGACAAGGTATGTGCACAGGTCTAGCGGCTTCTGACAGTGCGTGACAGACAGATGGCCCACTTCATAAATAATGTGTTTACTTTTTTAAGGCATAACACATGTTTTTTATGACAAGTTTTCCCAAGTGTTGCCTATACCAAAAGAGCAACAAAATGCGTTTTTGCATGAAAGGTCTGACAACTGCATTTAGTAAAAGGCGACTTGGGTATTATTATAAGCACATTGTAACTAAGCGACTAACTGGAACTGGAAAAAGCTATATATATATATATATATATATATATATGCATTATTTAGTGCATAATATAGAAACCCATCATTACTCGATGAATTAAGTATACGTTTACTTTCTGTATAATACATTATGTATATGCTAGATGTATATATATATATATATATATATATATATATATATATGAGAGTCTAACTGAAACTGGAAAAAAGCTGTTATATATATATATATATATATATATATATATATATATATATATATATATATATATATATATATATATTGTGCATAATATAGAAAACAATCATTGCTCGATAGATTAAGTGTAAGTTTATTTTCTGTATAATACATTATATATATAAATATATATATATAGAGAGAGAGAGAGAATTATATATAAATTTAATAAGCAAAATCTCTGTGTCCAGCGTGTATGCTAACTATGTATTAAAATCTCAAATTTCAACTGCAAGTATATATATATAAATATATATATATAGAGAGAGAGAGAGAATTATATATAAATTTAATAAGCAAAATCTCTGTGTCCAGCGTGTATGCTAACTATGTATTAAAATCTCAAATTTCAACTGCAAGAATCATGTCAATGAGAGAATCTAGTATAACGGCTGCAGAAGCACCGGCAAATACTGCAGTTTTGCTGCCGGCGGCTTTGCTCGACGCGGCTCACTTCAATTTTTCGCTAGCCGTGATGACGTGTCGGCGTCACTTCAGGGACGTCAAGCTGTCGACTTTCGCACAAATGCACACGTCTAACGTCATGGTTGTCGTCGTCATCATCATCATCAACCTCTCCTCCTTCTCCTCCTCGTGCTCATCTGAATCGTGGGCGCTGACCAGCGGGTCCAGTGGGAAAACTCAGAGTCGTACGGGGGAGCCCCAAAACCCATTGGGGGAATCCCAAAACCCATTGGGGGAATCCCAAAACCCAATGGGGGAACTCCAAAACCCAATGGAGAAAGTGCCGAGAGCCCGCAGACCCGTCGGGCACGTTTGACCATATGACCGCACTTTGACGGCGTTGCTACTACGTACCAATGTGAAGATGACAACGACACCGTCGACGACAACAACAACAACTTTCACTGGTTCTATTCCTCCCGTGACTGCTACTATGATTGCATCTAGTAGCGGTGCTACTTTTGAAAGAGGGTCTGACCGAATGACCAACCGACCGTCTGACCATCTGATTTGGCTGACTCGCGAAGAGACGAGGAGCCATCACCTGTCACACTGCGCTGTTGTTAAATCTCTGGAGAGATCAAACGGTAGGAGAACGCGTTAGACCCCTCTGCCTCGACACTTCTGCCGGGCTAACCTCCCAGTGAGTCCAGTTGGTCCATTGGTCCATTCGCCAGTCACCCGTTGATTCATTCATTCATTCGTCTCTCTCTCTCTCTGTCTCGCTATTTGCTTGTCTATATCTCCGTACATCAGCCGTGCGTGCAAGGAAATGACTACCAGTGATTCGTGCTGCCTGCCCCTCGAGAACTGGTTAAGTTCACTTCAAGCTAGCCACAAATGTCGTACAGGGAACGCTGGCCTCGGAAAGGCATCGGCTACGAGTGCCCGGTAGATAGGTCGCTATTTAGTGCTAATACAACTGCGGAAATTATTTCAACATATAAAATCATAATTTTGAATCAAAGACTCACACATTGAAATAAAGCCACACGATATTCGGGACACGCAATAACTGAATTACCTCTCATCTGTATTATAAGTGTTGCTAATCGGTTGATACCATTTGATGATCAGATAGGTTATTCTGAAAATCAATTATGCTGCACGATGCTCAAATTCAAAGTTATCTGGTTGCTGGTTGCTGGAAGCATCCTTTGTGTTCTTAAAGCAACTTCACTCTATATTTACTTACACATCAGATCCCTTTTCATAGGAAATATCTCTATAAATGAATGGCCCTTGACCCGCCTACATACTATTGTGGACATAATTTTAAGAAGGTGACTTCATACGAACTCTAACAAGAATATTAACATTGTTGTTTAGATAAGACCTAGGACGATATTACGGAACAACTGGGGTAGACCCAGGCAAAGGTCAGAAGCAACCATTACCTCTATTTCTCTCTAGTTTCACCTCAGTACGTAGTTAGAAACATAGCCCAATGCCTACCCGAAGAAAATAACAATAATAAACATAATAAACAAATACAATATGGAAACTTACGGTTATGTCTTTATACATTACGCATTATTATTCTTAGGTATTGTTGCCATTATACCGCAATCAACAACAGTTGAAAGATACGTATGCCTGCTGCCATTATTTTTTTAAAATGATAAGTGCGTTTTATTGATAGCATGTGCGATGACCATGACTTCATGCTTTTTTCGTAATGCTCGCAGCACGTGCTATTGCTACACAAACACGTTGCTACAAAATAAACATAAAGATGAGACATAAAATGGATAATACCTTTCAAAACTGGCAAACGAACCAGGTTATCTATCTGCTGTAACGATGAACCAAAAATTCTCAGCAGAAAAGAAACAAGTGTAAAACATGCAGGTTGCAAAACTGGATGCAGCTCGAGTGTACTTTCCTCAGAGCGGTTGATGAGGGCGAAGATGAGGAGATAGATGGTGGCTGACAAATCAGGCGACGCCAATATTACGCACACTGCAAGCTTTAAACTGTTAACTTACGTTTTATAAGAAACCAAAGGATTGCAATAGTCAATGAACTTATTGATGAAAACGAACAATCATTTAGTACAGCGCGTAATATCTCTCTCTCTCTCTCTATATATATATATATATATATACATATATATATCAACTGTAATGGATTACAAAGAGATCGTTCCGCAAGCCGTCTCAGATTGCTTATGAACAGACAAAGCAACGGTTGCGAGAGACTTGCAGCAGCAGAGGGTAGCACCAAATCATCCCTGCACTGATATGTTTGTGTCTCAACACGCGCCGAACAAATCAACGAAACAGAAAAAGAGTGTCTAAAACGGATTGTTTATACATGGTCGGAGCGCCATGAAAACGCCGAGACTACCGAACAAGAATCAACAGTAGTACTACAACCCTCGGTCAAAACAATCATTGATGCGCGACAACTGTACAGTTCAAAACTGTGTCCGTCGGTTACGGCGGAGATGCCGTACAGTAACTTAATAAAAATCGGAACGTAGTCCACCCCATCGTGGTGAAGAAGCCAAAAAACGGCAATGCGGCAGTGACGGTAAGTTTTACGTAGGGATTATAGACGTCGACAATGGCAGTGTTATTCGTTGTGAGCTGTGGAAAGGTGATACTGAAATATCTAACTATCGATTTATGCTACGTGACATCTTCTTTTCAGCGGAGCCATTTCCCATAGCGTGATGCCCTCTTCGCCCAAACCAAACCGGTCTAAACAAAATGAAGTTAGTAATAGATAACATACTCAGATGTGTATCTCTGAACGTCCGCTCGCTCATTAAAGCCAACGCCATCGGTACCTTTTATCAATAGTCGATGAAAACAAAAAATATTGATAGTGCAATGATTACCGAGACATATCTACCGGAACACTCGGTTAGCTCGCCAGATTTATTTGGAGGAGGTAGATTTGAAATGTCGAAGCGATGCGCGGGCGTGGTGTAATCATACTCGTCCAAAAGGGCTTCCAATGTGCAGATATAAAATGAAAACTCTTACAGATGAACTGAACAATGCTTGACAATTAGTTGAAAGCGGCAACCTAACCCGGCCTATATTGACTGGGTCTCTCTCGGCAGATATAAAACACAAAATAAAGGTTCTAGAGTCAATTCTGCTTGATTTTTGCGCTCTTCGAGGATTCTCTCGTTTTATTACGGAATCGACCTGACCTGGCACACGACTACGCCGTCATCCACGCTCTGTATCGTTTTATGCAATACCAAATCAGTGAGTGAGGTTCAAGTGATCTGAAGTCTGGTGAAGTTCGTGAATAACAAACCGCTAAGCAACTAATCCAACTTGCTGAAACCAGTTTCAGATTTTGAGAAAAGAAACTACGAAGCAACGAAAGCGAACCAAACGAATGAATCTGTTTTTCTTTGTTATTTTGTAATCGTAATGTTAACAATATATATCTAGGACTAATAGAATACATGCGTACACTGGTCGCCAAAATCGTCCCATCTAAACGATCTCATAATCAGAACATAGATTAGCACATCTCCAACCTTCATCGGCACTCGAGTAGGAGGACAACGAAAAAAATCATCTACTTGCGGACAAAGATAGGCTAGACATCAAAAGGGAAGGCTGATTATTATTGAGCATGCTGTTCTGCGCAACAATAACGTGAAGTCTGTCCATAGTTACATGCGCAAGAGAGTGCTGTGACTGTGTGCTTATTGGCTGAATACATTTCTGTTGACTTAGATTCCAAACAAGACGGTTTTCTTCTTGTCTGCTGCTATGCGTCTCCCTTGGGGTACAGCTTTCAGAGGGTGACAGGCATCGACGAAACTTGTGCCATTATAAACACCTATTGTCTAACAGACTGTCAATGTTATATTGGTCGAAGACTTTAACCTCCCGAAAACGGACTGGCAATTTCATAGTACGCTTACCGGCTCTATGAAATCGAAATTTCGAGCTATGGTGTTTGACAAGTAGGCTATCTCGGCTAATTCACCCTCTTACTCATGCGCCTGGGTCTTCTCACCACTGACTTGGATAAAATTAAATGTGGTTATCATTCCTTTCCAATAAAATCAGATCATCGCTCCATATGTATATATATATATATATATATATATATATATATATTTATTAAGGAAAAAAAATGGAGCTACAATTGTCTCCCGAGAACGTGTGCACAGGCAATATTACTCTATCTCGTATAGAGTAGGCTGGGACCACTTCAGCAGCGTGCCCCGGACGGATGGCGCGTTCCCGCGTTGGACGTCAAGGTCGAGGCGCTGTCTCAGGAAAGCCGCAGATCTTTTGTCTCCAGTTGCGAGGTTCAGCTGCTCACCGACTCTGTGGAGGAGCTTGCGAGTCAAGTTGCCAGGACCGCCTAAGGTTTCGATCGCTAGCGGTTAAAACTCATGTGGGTACCCTATTGAGGCGTATTTTGCGAGCTTCCTTGCCTCAGCTAGATTACCAGCGTGGCCTGCTGAGATCGCCCCGCCACCGACCATTGAAGGTGCTAATGAGTCGGGTTGAGTTGTTTTGATATTGTACCTGCTTTTAGTGGCATAGTGCCATCTTTCAACCTGACAACGCTAGACCGAACATAGCAAGGGTGAAATCATTACACGACTCCAGTTACCGTGCGCCGATTATACCCATCGAATCTTATTTTTTATTCCTGCATCTTCAGAACGCATTTATAGGGCTGCTATTTTACTAAAAATAACCATTAAAAAAAGCGAATTCTTTTTAATTTTAAGCTCAAGAATAGATATGCCTACAAAGCAGCATGTATTATTTGTAAAATTGACAGATATATATACAATATATCAAAGTTTCTCACGCGATGATAATATATATCAGAGTTACCGTCGCATTAAATCAACAAACGGTGCAATCGGTAAACCGCACAACAAAATGTGTGGATTTCATTATTTTCTCAAACCATAACTCGTGATAGCTTATAAAGCGGATGTGCGAAAAGTGGAGATTCTTCTATAAGCGACCTTATAGCCTATTCTCTAATAAGCTAGTTGATACATATGCATAATGTATTATACCGAAAATAAATATCATTATATGCATACTTAAAAAATATAGTTGTTCTGTATTCTCTATCTGATTTTTATTACTTCCAAGATATTATAGGTTTTATTTGAATGGAAGACCAAATTCGTAGTAATTATTGTACAGTGCCTTTGACGAAGTTATGAAAGTTATGTGTTTCTTCCTTCTCGTCCCTGTTTGGTCCGGCTAACCCTGTTTCGTCCAAATACCATAGAAAATCTATGTTATTTTGTTGTCGTCTTTGCACGTGTCGTCCACGTCTGCTAGTAAAGTTTTCAGCTGACCTTCAGCCAAGATTTAACGTCCACGGAACTGTTTTTTACATTACTTCATAGACGGACCCCCATAAATACAAATGTACAATGGTGGGGCTCGAACCGGCGCACCTATGTGTCTTCTCCGGTTGCGAGCGCAGACTAAGCCACTACGACACCAGGCGCGACCCACGTCTGCTAGTGCCGTACACGAATGTAATATGTTGAATGCATATCGTGTCGAAATTGCCGATGTCTCTTGAGTAAGCATTTCTTTCTGATGTGTGTATGTTGCAGTTTGCACCCTTGATATTGACCCCCCTTAACGGACATGGATTCAGAATGTAGACGCCTCGACCGGGTTAGTTTTAGCTATTTTGCGTTTTCGATACGTATGCATCTTGCGATGCGGATCATATCGCTATGCAGTAGTCTTAATTACACCTTGTATACAGTTATTTTCTGTCGCATTTACTACTTACGTAACGTGGTTCCACTTTTAACAGACAAAAGAGTCTACGTACTCTAACTTTCCTTTTATTAAAGCGTGTTATTCGTTCCCGAATATCCTTTCTGCGTTTGATTATTTAGCAAAATTTGTCGTTTAGTCGAATGGTAGGCCGTTCATAATCATGGGCACCATCATTAAAGAAAACGATTTGCGTAGATTGTTGTGTAATTGTGCATGCAACTTTGTTTGTCCACACCCGAGATGAATCGGCGGACTTGCATATTCTAACTTATTTTTTAATCACTTCTTCCAACTCACTGATACTTCGTCACCGGATATCCTTTTGCATTGTATGATCTAGCAAAACGTGTCGTTAAGCCGTATAGTAAGCGGTCCATAATCATGGACACCACTTACACTGATAGTTACACTGAGCACGATTTAAACGTTTCGTAAATTATTGTTAACGCCCCGACGTTTTGGTCACTACATCTAATGAATCGATCTAAACTATTTTGTGTATGGAAGTATCTATATAAAACTAACAATCTCCGGAAAATGTCAGCGACCTAACGCCCAGATAGGTGGCGTTGGCCAACATGTTTCATGATGATAATTAGTGCAGACGAGGCCGCAAAATGTGCAACAACGAGTGGAACTGGTTATGGAACCCAGTGCGATGGCATAGTTTGTGGTGGAACCTATAGACGGGGATAGCGGGTCAGAACGTGTCGCTGCTCGAAGAGCGGTTCAATCCGCTGCTGTCCAACATTGCCTGTGTATTGTAGAACGCTTCTAGCACTTCTCTCATCTTTCTGCTCAAAATGTCTATGGAACTCTCGCGGTGACGCGGTAGTCGGAAGTTAAAGAAGTTTACCAGATCCTCGATGAACAGCGTCGTCGTTGGCAGACTATAAGTCTGTTTTGTGCGTTTCTAGGGAGGCCCTAAAACTCTCTTAAGGAACGTTGCTTTCACCGTGTCGAGAACGCTAAGCTGCTGAGGCGAATAGGTGTTCATATTACACGTCATGTGATTTAAAAACAATGGTTGAAAACAATGGTCAATTAGTTACATTCCCTTGCCAACCGTCGTAGGCTATCGAATGTGATACTATATGATGCCACCGAGGCCACTTTCAGGTTGAGCAGTTATAGCGTTGTCTTTTCTGAAAGCTTCTGTGGAGCCGGGATTAAGGTCATGGCGACGATGCTGCTATTTATTCGCTAATATATGTGGGCTGAGAAATTAGTGCTGCTTGGCGTTAGTTTAACACCCAGATAAGTAAACTCCGAGACAAATTCTACAGAAACACCACCCAAGCTAAGGTTATCACTTCTTCTCAGGGGTCTCCTGGATCTGAACCTCATAGCCCTTGTCTTCAATACGTTAATTGTTAAACTATTTTTCTTGCTGTATGTCTCCAGCATACTCAGGGATATTTTTAGACCAATCAGCGTAATTAACAAGACCATGATGTTATAGTAAATAAAATAATAAACATAACAATCGAACGTATCTAGTGTTTTATTTATCTGCATTGGTTTTATATTTAAATTACTTAATGGTACCTATATGTACCGCTGACTGCAGAGCGTGCTTCTAGTTGACGTCTGTGTATAATAGTGTAATAAAACGGTTGTCTCTTCGACTTTGTATTGGTATTGTACCTCCCAATCTTTTGTTGCTTCAAACCCCTTGTCAGAATAACAAACAGCCACGTGTTCCAGAAATTATTTATTTATGGATCTAAGTGGTGCGTTGCTTTTGTCAACTTTTGTAGCAATGCGTGTGGTCGGAACCCTCTGTTTTAGTCATTTCTTCCCCCGTTCTGTAATGATTGATCAGTTCTAAAGCTTTCTTAAATTTCTGGGCCAAGTTGTTGCGTTCACCCTTGCGAGCATTATGTAGCTCTTGTCCTGTAATCTCTTGCTTGTGCGGTGCTTTCGGCATATCTTCCTCTTCCTTCATCACGGTGGCTATAACGGCTCCCTGACGACTTCTGCTCTTTGGTCCAAATTCTATTATCGCCACACTGGTATCGTTATACGACACGTTTAATGCTATTTGGTTCCGCTAATTCTCCAGCGTGCACTGTCTCGTGTCTGCAAAGGAAGAACCGTTAATCGTCGATGGTCACTTAATTCGCTTGCGATCCAATCGCGTCCGCCATAGGTTTACGTTTGCAATAGACGGTGTAGCTTCTATTGCAGTTGGGAGTTGAATTGTTGCCAGTCTGAGTGCGACGATACTAATTAGTGACTTGCACCTTTGTTTTGCCACCAGCAGTTAAGTCTTAACTTGATCGTTAGGCCTAAGGCTTGTGGCTTCTGTGGCGCTCCAATCCTCTTCTGACCTCAGAATCATTGATTGCATGGTTGGATTTCTGTTAGACGGCAAAGCGCTACGTTAGGGGGATCCTCAATCAAGCTTCACTTCTTGTACTTTCGCGCCGACAGGGCGAGACCTGGTTCGTGATATTTTACTCTCTCCCTCATAGCATGCCGAAACTTGACTAATCAAACAATAGCGACCTTATTCTTGGTCCGGGAAGGACTGAAATATCCCAGCACGAGAGCTTTCAGCCCTCTCCCTTGGACTTAGTATCAGGTCGACATCATTAGATAAGCCAATTTCCCGCTGTGAGATTAGAGTAAGTAACGCGCCCTCGCGCTATCGACGGACAAACAGGAAGTTCAAAAGGCGGAGCTTGATTGAGAAGCCCCTTAATGTAGAGCTTCGCCGCCCAGCAGAGATTCCATGCAATCAATGATAGGCAAGAGTTTAGCCGAAGCTATCCGGGACTACATATAAAGCTCGCTGGATTGTTGCACAGTAGTTCAGTCAGTCGTCGCCAGTCACTCAGTTACCTCGCGCTCAGTTAAAGCTTCGTTGACTTGTAGTGACATTCAAACACAAGATGTCTTCGTGCAATAGCCAACATTTGCCGAGCGATCGTGCTCTTGCAGAACTAGAGCAACTCGGTGATCTTAGTGAGCACATAGAAAACTCGGTCTTGCTGCCTAGAGTAAAGTGCTTACTGGCGGCCCTTTGCAAGAAGCAACTTCAAGAATACTTAATCGTCGATAGTCGCGGTCAACGGCTGCTCGCACATCTGTGTCACCACGGAAACATAAATGAGGTCCGATACGCCATAGAAACGCTGCAGTTGCTGCGCTACTCCGTGCCCTGTAACTATGAAGAGCCTAAAGCCGTTGATATGTGCCCCCTACTTTTTGCTTTGGCGGCACTGCATCCGTCCGTTGAAGTCGTCCGCTATCTCTTGGAGCAGGGCTGGCCCGTGTCACCGGCGGCGTTCGTTCTCTGGTCGACGCTCCTTCTTAACACGCAGCACCTGCGGCTGCTCTTGGAGCCTCTTGTGAAGTTTGGAGGACATGCCGTTCCGAAAACTTCGAAACTTTTTGAGGGCATAACGCTGCTCTTGGACCCATGCAGTCAACAGAGATCAGAGCACCTTGAGGCAGCATGCGGTCTCATTCAGTTTACTGCAAGCGAAGCTCGATCTGCAGCGGCGTCAGGGCTGATTGTCGTAGCTGAGCAGATTATCAAAGATCACGGCATAACGGACGCCGACGAAGTTGCAAACATCTATGAAATATGTGAATTTTCGAATTATCTCTACGCAAGAAATAAGACACAGAGTCTTCCATATTTTCGTCGAGCGCTTCAAAACAGACGGCCGATAGAAGATCCAGAACGACTTCCTAGTTTCGGAAACAGGAAACTTTTCAAGTCGGTTGAAGACGTGGAGCAACTAGAGGAGCAGATGTCCGCTGGTAACTACACTGAAGTTACCTGCCAGTTCATTTTAGTAGCTGCCAAGGCTGGCCTATCGGTACTCCGCCTCGACAACAAAATTTTGAATGGAATCCGCGACCTCGCCATCATCGCAGAACTAAAGGCATTTGTATTGACGAGTGGACATTTCAGGGATAGCCTAACTAGCCACGCGGAATGGGTCTTCCGGATGCGGTTAATGGATCACTGCCTGAAGCTTGTGCGCAGCTACGAGAACTCGCGGCTTTCGGTCTTCCCGGATTTGTACCGTTGCCTGAAAGACGTCTTTTCTCTGGCGGACCCTGAAGAGAAACCCCTGGCAGAAGCAATACGCAGGGCACTTGCAAACATTAATATAGACAAACTTGGTGAGGACATGTTTGTCATCAGGAAGCAAGGAATGCTCGACGAAACACTCTTTGTGGTTGCTTATGGAACAAATACGAGCAGAGATCGAAATGTTGAGCCAGTTATCGCTAGCCTGCTTCGCGCTGGTGCCAGGGTATTTGCGTTGGAGGGACATAGTTCGAGTACACTAGCGTTACTCTTTAGTAAACTGCCTCTCATACCAGAGTCTCTTCGATGTCTATTGGCTCGTCAGCTTTGCTGTGCATTGGATGTAATGCCTTCGGAGTTGCACCGAATCGGGGTTTCGTCTTCAATGATCAAGTCGCCGCGGCCGCTGCGTTGCCTTGCAGCAATGGCGTGCCCGCGCCTTCCTCGAGCAGTACTTGAAAAGGAGCTACCGGCTAGCCTTGTGATCACAACCTGTGCTCACCCAAGCATACGCCGCGCCGACGAACACCAATAAATAAGTAGAAAAACAAATAAATATCTTTACTAAAATTGTATATTTTTACATGTATATACACGTGTTGTTATTTAGAATTTAGTACTCGTAGCAGAATAAATAGACTAGATAATCTATTATTAAGAAAAAGTCGATAAAATCAATTAAAATTAGAATCTACTTATAGAAGAAGAGCCCTTCAGATGAAAATGCTGACTATATAAGAAATGTTAATCATTCCTCACTCTGCAGAAACTCACAGCTCACTACCTATTTCCAAATTGGTCAAACACTTCCTTAACTTGCTTGATCAAATTGCCACTACAAAAGCGATAAAACTAACGTGTTGTAATATAGTCACACGCCTAGCCTCTCACCCGTTGATAGCACTAAAAAAGCCACCGAGAAGTCGCATTCCATCTGTATTAGCAAGAATTTGAAAGATTGGTTACAGACATTACATACAAACTTTACTCAACACACTTTTTGTCGTAAGTATTTCACTCTCAAATGGCATGAAATAAGTAATCTGTTAGAGTGTAAGTAGCCTACGGAATGGACCGCTTTAGCGATTAGTTTAAAGACCAAAAGCTCTTAGGGAAGTATGATTAGCAATGCTCACCATAACTCAGTTCTTTAATTTTTTCCAACCTCGGCAAAGGATGAGACCGTTCTTATCTACGAATAAAGGATAGTTGCAGCTGCTAGTTTTGTATCTGTTTTTACTGCTGTTTTACTCAGCTCAACGCCAAAATGTTTTTTATGTTTTTTTTAAATAATGCTTTGTTTATCTCCTCTACCTCTATTGCGTGTAAATGGTTCAAAAACAAGATTAGTTTAAGTTTATCTCTATTTGCCGGTAGCCATCTTCGAATGAACGAGGTCTGAAAATCGGCTTGGGCCTAGGTGACTTAATGAGGTGCTATTCGACGTGACTGTGTTCAACCTCGATGTTGATCTTCTATGTTCAACTGTAAGTCATGTACCGTTACTGTACGTGCGATGAGTCTGCATGTTGTTCTTTGCTCGTGTGATCAATATGAGAGAGCCCAAACAGTCATAAATATTTGTTCAGTGGTGCAGCGAGAGAGGTCTGCTTTAATTTTGGCTATTCGTATACAGTTCCAGTTTACTCCCATATTTGGACCTGTATTTCGCTTATTCTGCTCGCACCAAACGTGTTCTATCTATCTATCTATCTGATTGGTCTTACGGCAACGCTGCCTGGTTATCGGAGTGGTATCTTTTTCTTTGGACACAATTTGTGCAGCTAGCATTGCTTCCATTAAATAGAGTCTCGGTGTGCTCCATACACCTTTGAGAGGAATAACCCTTACCTTGGACAGCAGTAATGTAGATGTGTCGCTGCTCGAAGAGCGGTTTAATCCACGTATTGTCCAACATTGCCTGTGTATTGTAGAAACGCTTCTAGCACTTCTCTCATTTTCTGCTCAAAATGTCTATGGAACTTTCGCGGTGACGCGGTAGTCGGAAGTTAAAGAAGTTTACCAGATCCTCGATGAACGGCGTCGTCCTTGGCAGACTATAAGTCTGTTTTGTGCGTTTCTAGGGAGGCCCAAAACTCTCTTAAGGAACGTTGCTTTCACCGTGTCGAGAACGCTAAGCTGCTGAGCGAATAGGTGTTCCCAGATGAATGTCATCTTCTCATTTATTGACCAAAAAGGTATATTACACGTCATGTGATTTAAAAACAATGGTTGAAAACAATGGTCAATTAGTTACATTCCCTTGCCAACCGTCGTAGGCTATCGAATGTGATACTATATGATGCCACCGAGGCCACTTTCAGGTTGAGCAGTTATAGCGTTGTCTTTTCTGAAAGCTTCTGTGGAGCCGGGATTAAGGTCATGGCGACGATGCTGCTATTTATTCGCTAATATATGTGGGCTGAGAAATTAGTGCTGCTTGGCGTTAGTTTAACACCCAGATAAGTAAACTCCGAGACAAATTCTACAGAAACACCACCCAAGCTAAGGTTATCACTTCTTCTCAGGGGTCTCCTGGATCTGAACCTCATAGCCCTTGTCTTCAATACGTTAATTGTTAAACTATTTTTCTTGCTGTATGTCTCCAGCATACTCAGGGATATTTTTAGACCAATCAGCGTAATTAACAAGACCATGATGTTATAGTAAATAAAATAATAAACATAACAATCGAACGTATCTAGTGTTTTATTTATCTGCATTGGTTTTATATTTAAATTACTTAATGGTACCTATATGTACCGCTGACTGCAGAGCGTGCTTCTAGTTGACGTCTGTGTATAATAGTGTAATAAAACGGTTGTCTCTTCGACTTTGTATTGGTATTGTACCTCCCAATCTTTTGTTGCTTCAAACCCCTTGTCAGAATAACAAACAGCCACGTGTTCCAGAAATTATTTATTTATGGATCTAAGTGGTGCGTTGCTTTTGTCAACTTTTGTAGCAATGCGTGTGGTCGGAACCCTCTGTTTTAGTCATTTCTTCCCCCGTTCTGTAATGATTGATCAGTTCTAAAGCTTTCTTAAATTTCTGGGCCAAGTTGTTGCGTTCACCCTTGCGAGCATTATGTAGCTCTTGTCCTGTAATCTCTTGCTTGTGCGGTGCTTTCGGCATATCTTCCTCTTCCTTCATCACGGTGGCTATAACGGCTCCCTGACGACTTCTGCTCTTTGGTCCAAATTCTATTATCGCCACACTGGTATCGTTATACGACACGTTTAATGCTATTTGGTTCCGCTAATTCTCCAGCGTGCACTGTCTCGTGTCTGCAAAGGAAGAACCGTTAATCGTCGATGGTCACTTAATTCGCTTGCGATCCAATCGCGTCCGCCATAGGTTTACGTTTGCAATAGACGGTGTAGCTTCTATTGCAGTTGGGAGTTGAATTGTTGCCAGTCTGAGTGCGACGATACTAATTAGTGACTTGCACCTTTGTTTTGCCACCAGCAGTTAAGTCTTAACTTGATCGTTAGGCCTAAGGCTTGTGGCTTCTGTGGCGCTCCAATCCTCTTCTGACCTCAGAATCATTGATTGCATGGTTGGATTTCTGTTAGACGGCAAAGCGCTACGTTAGGGGGATCCTCAATCAAGCTTCACTTCTTGTACTTTCGCGCCGACAGGGCGAGACCTGGTTCGTGATATTTTACTCTCTCCCTCATAGCATGCCGAAACTTGACTAATCAAACAATAGCGACCTTATTCTTGGTCCGGGAAGGACTGAAATATCCCAGCACGAGAGCTTTCAGCCCTCTCCCTTGGACTTAGTATCAGGTCGACATCATTAGATAAGCCAATTTCCCGCTGTGAGATTAGAGTAAGTAACGCGCCCTCGCGCTATCGACGGACAAACAGGAAGTTCAAAAGGCGGAGCTTGATTGAGAAGCCCCTTAATGTAGAGCTTCGCCGCCCAGCAGAGATTCCATGCAATCAATGATAGGCAAGAGTTTAGCCGAAGCTATCCGGGACTACATATAAAGCTCGCTGGATTGTTGCACAGTAGTTCAGTCAGTCGTCGCCAGTCACTCAGTTACCTCGCGCTCAGTTAAAGCTTCGTTGACTTGTAGTGACATTCAAACACAAGATGTCTTCGTGCAATAGCCAACATTTGCCGAGCGATCGTGCTCTTGCAGAACTAGAGCAACTCGGTGATCTTAGTGAGCACATAGAAAACTCGGTCTTGCTGCCTAGAGTAAAGTGCTTACTGGCGGCCCTTTGCAAGAAGCAACTTCAAGAATACTTAATCGTCGATAGTCGCGGTCAACGGCTGCTCGCACATCTGTGTCACCACGGAAACATAAATGAGGTCCGATACGCCATAGAAACGCTGCAGTTGCTGCGCTACTCCGTGCCCTGTAACTATGAAGAGCCTAAAGCCGTTCGATATGTGCCCCCTACTTTTTGCTTTGGCGGCACTGCATCCGTCCGTTGAAGTCGTCCGCTATCTCTTGGAGCAGGGCTGGCCCGTGTCACCGGCGGCGTTCGTTCTCTGGTCGACGCTCCTTCTTAACACGCAGCACCTGCGGCTGCTCTTGGAGCCTCTTGTGAAGTTTGGAGGACATGCCGTTCCGAAAACTTCGAAACTTTTTGAGGGCATAACGCTGCTCTTGGACCCATGCAGTCAACAGAGATCAGAGCACCTTGAGGCAGCATGCGGTCTCATTCAGTTTACTGCAAGCGAAGCTCGATCTGCAGCGGCGTCAGGGCTGATTGTCGTAGCTGAGCAGATTATCAAAGATCACGGCATAACGGACGCCGACGAAGTTGCAAACATCTATGAAATATGTGAATTTTCGAATTATCTCTACGCAAGAAATAAGACACAGAGTCTTCCATATTTTCGTCGAGCGCTTCAAAACAGACGGCCGATAGAAGATCCAGAACGACTTCCTAGTTTCGGAAACAGGAAACTTTTCAAGTCGGTTGAAGACGTGGAGCAACTAGAGGAGCAGATGTCCGCTGGTAACTACACTGAAGTTACCTGCCAGTTCATTTTAGTAGCTGCCAAGGCTGGCCTATCGGTACTCCGCCTCGACAACAAAATTTTGAATGGAATCCGCGACCTCGCCATCATCGCAGAACTAAAGGCATTTGTATTGACGAGTGGACATTTCAGGGATAGCCTAACTAGCCACGCGGAATGGGTCTTCCGGATGCGGTTAATGGATCACTGCCTGAAGCTTGTGCGCAGCTACGAGAACTCGCGGCTTTCGGTCTTCCCGGATTTGTACCGTTGCCTGAAAGACGTCTTTTCTCTGGCGGACCCTGAAGAGAAACCCCTGGCAGAAGCAATACGCAGGGCACTTGCAAACATTAATATAGACAAACTTGGTGAGGACATGTTTGTCATCAGGAAGCAAGGAATGCTCGACGAAACACTCTTTGTGGTTGCTTATGGAACAAATACGAGCAGAGATCGAAATGTTGAGCCAGTTATCGCTAGCCTGCTTCGCGCTGGTGCCAGGGTATTTGCGTTGGAGGGACATAGTTCGAGTACACTAGCGTTACTCTTTAGTAAACTGCCTCTCATACCAGAGTCTCTTCGATGTCTATTGGCTCGTCAGCTTTGCTGTGCATTGGATGTAATGCCTTCGGAGTTGCACCGAATCGGGGTTTCGTCTTCAATGATCAAGTCGCCGCGGCCGCTGCGTTGCCTTGCAGCAATGGCGTGCCCGCGCCTTCCTCGAGCAGTACTTGAAAAGGAGCTACCGGCTAGCCTTGTGATCACAACCTGTGCTCACCCAAGCATACGCCGCGCCGACGAACACCAATAAATAAGTAGAAAAACAAATAAATATCTTTACTAAAATTGTATATTTTTACATGTATATACACGTGTTGTTATTTAGAATTTAGTACTCGTAGCAGAATAAATAGACTAGATAATCTATTATTAAGAAAAAGTCGATAAAATCAATTAAAATTAGAATCTACTTATAGAAGAAGAGCCCTTCAGATGAAAATGCTGACTATATAAGAAATGTTAATCATTCCTCACTCTGCAGAAACTCACAGCTCACTACCTATTTCCAAATTGGTCAAACACTTCCTTAACTTGCTTGATCAAATTGCCACTACAAAAGCGATAAAACTAACGTGTTGTAATATAGTCACACGCCTAGCCTCTCACCCGTTGATAGCACTAAAAAAGCCACCGAGAAGTCGCATTCCATCTGTATTAGCAAGAATTTGAAAGATTGGTTACAGACATTACATACAAACTTTACTCAACACACTTTTTGTCGTAAGTATTTCACTCTCAAATGGCATGAAATAAGTAATCTGTTAGAGTGTAAGTAGCCTACGGAATGGACCGCTTTAGCGATTAGTTTAAAGACCAAAAGCTCTTAGGGAAGTATGATTAGCAATGCTCACCATAACTCAGTTCTTTAATTTTTTCCAACCTCGGCAAAGGATGAGACCGTTCTTATCTACGAATAAAGGATAGTTGCAGCTGCTAGTTTTGTATCTGTTTTTACTGCTGTTTTACTCAGCTCAACGCCAAAATGTTTTTTTTTTTAAATAATGCTTTGTTTATCTCCTCTACCTCTATTGCGTGTAAATGGTTCAAAAACAAGATTAGTTTAAGTTTATCTCTATTTGCCGGTAGCCATCTTCGAATGAACGAGGTCTGAAAATCGGCTTGGGCCTAGGTGACTTAATGAGGTGCTATTCGACGTGACTGTGTTCAACCTCGATGTTGATCTTCTATGTTCAACTGTAAGTCATGTACCGTTACTGTACGTGCGATGAGTCTGCATGTTGTTCTTTGCTCGTGTGATCAATATGAGAGAGCCCAAACAGTCATAAATATTTGTTCAGTGGTGCAGCGAGAGAGGTCTGCTTTAATTTTGGCTATTCGTATACAGTTCCAGTTTACTCCCATATTTGGACCTGTATTTCGCTTATTCTGCTCGCACCAAACGTGTTCTATCTATCTATCTATCTGATTGGTCTTACGGCAACGCTGCCTGGTTATCGGAGTGGTATCTTTTTCTTTGGACACAATTTGTGCAGCTAGCATTGCTTCCATTAAATAGAGTCTCGGTGTGCTCCATACACCTTTGAGAGGAATAACCCTTACCTTGGACAGCAGTAATGTAGATGTGTCGCTGCTCGAAGAGCGGTTTAATCCACGTATTGTCCAACATTGCCTGTGTATTGTAGAAACGCTTCTAGCACTTCTCTCATTTTCTGCTCAAAATGTCTATGGAACTTTCGCGGTGACGCGGTAGTCGGAAGTTAAAGAAGTTTACCAGATCCTCGATGAACGGCGTCGTCCTTGGCAGACTATAAGTCTGTTTTGTGCGTTTCTAGGGAGGCCCAAAACTCTCTTAAGGAACGTTGCTTTCACCGTGTCGAGAACGCTAAGCTGCTGAGCGAATAGGTGTTC
Source organism: Dermanyssus gallinae (assembly GCA_003439945.1). Classification (NCBI taxonomy): domain Eukaryota; kingdom Metazoa; phylum Arthropoda; class Arachnida; order Mesostigmata; family Dermanyssidae; genus Dermanyssus; species Dermanyssus gallinae. Next base: position 8,021 of record QVRM01004386.1, on the reverse strand, counting down.
CCAGATGAATGTCATCTTCTCATTTATTGACCAAAAAGGTATATTACACGTCATGTGATTTAAAAACAATGGTTGAAAACAATGGTCAATTAGTTACATTCCCTTGCCAACCGTCGTAGGCTATCGAATGTGATACTATATGATGCCACCGAGGCCACTTTCAGGTTGAGCAGTTATAGCGTTGTCTTTTCTGAAAGCTTCTGTGGAGCCGGGATTAAGGTCATGGCGACGATGCTGCTATTTATTCGCTAATATATGTGGGCTGAGAAATTAGTGCTGCTTGGCGTTAGTTTAACACCCAGATAAGTAAACTCCGAGACAAATTCTACAGAAACACCACCCAAGCTAAGGTTATCACTTCTTCTCAGGGGTCTCCTGGATCTGAACCTCATAGCCCTTGTCTTCAATACGTTAATTGTTAAACTATTTTTCTTGCTGTATGTCTCCAGCATACTCAGGGATATTTTTAGACCAATCAGCGTAATTAACAAGACCATGATGTTATAGTAAATAAAATAATAAACATAACAATCGAACGTATCTAGTGTTTTATTTATCTGCATTGGTTTTATATTTAAATTACTTAATGGTACCTATATGTACCGCTGACTGCAGAGCGTGCTTCTAGTTGACGTCTGTGTATAATAGTGTAATAAAACGGTTGTCTCTTCGACTTTGTATTGGTATTGTACCTCCCAATCTTTTGTTGCTTCAAACCCCTTGTCAGAATAACAAACAGCCACGTGTTCCAGAAATTATTTATTTATGGATCTAAGTGGTGCGTTGCTTTTGTCAACTTTTGTAGCAATGCGTGTGGTCGGAACCCTCTGTTTTAGTCATTTCTTCCCCCGTTCTGTAATGATTGATCAGTTCTAAAGCTTTCTTAAATTTCTGGGCCAAGTTGTTGCGTTCACCCTTGCGAGCATTATGTAGCTCTTGTCCTGTAATCTCTTGCTTGTGCGGTGCTTTCGGCATATCTTCCTCTTCCTTCATCACGGTGGCTATAACGGCTCCCTGACGACTTCTGCTCTTTGGTCCAAATTCTATTATCGCCACACTGGTATCGTTATACGACACGTTTAATGCTATTTGGTTCCGCTAATTCTCCAGCGTGCACTGTCTCGTGTCTGCAAAGGAAGAACCGTTAATCGTCGATGGTCACTTAATTCGCTTGCGATCCAATCGCGTCCGCCATAGGTTTACGTTTGCAATAGACGGTGTAGCTTCTATTGCAGTTGGGAGTTGAATTGTTGCCAGTCTGAGTGCGACGATACTAATTAGTGACTTGCACCTTTGTTTTGCCACCAGCAGTTAAGTCTTAACTTGATCGTTAGGCCTAAGGCTTGTGGCTTCTGTGGCGCTCCAATCCTCTTCTGACCTCAGAATCATTGATTGCATGGTTGGATTTCTGTTAGACGGCAAAGCGCTACGTTAGGGGGATCCTCAATCAAGCTTCACTTCTTGTACTTTCGCGCCGACAGGGCGAGACCTGGTTCGTGATATTTTACTCTCTCCCTCATAGCATGCCGAAACTTGACTAATCAAACAATAGCGACCTTATTCTTGGTCCGGGAAGGACTGAAATATCCCAGCACGAGAGCTTTCAGCCCTCTCCCTTGGACTTAGTATCAGGTCGACATCATTAGATAAGCCAATTTCCCGCTGTGAGATTAGAGTAAGTAACGCGCCCTCGCGCTATCGACGGACAAACAGGAAGTTCAAAAGGCGGAGCTTGATTGAGAAGCCCCTTAATGTAGAGCTTCGCCGCCCAGCAGAGATTCCATGCAATCAATGATAGGCAAGAGTTTAGCCGAAGCTATCCGGGACTACATATAAAGCTCGCTGGATTGTTGCACAGTAGTTCAGTCAGTCGTCGCCAGTCACTCAGTTACCTCGCGCTCAGTTAAAGCTTCGTTGACTTGTAGTGACATTCAAACACAAGATGTCTTCGTGCAATAGCCAACATTTGCCGAGCGATCGTGCTCTTGCAGAACTAGAGCAACTCGGTGATCTTAGTGAGCACATAGAAAACTCGGTCTTGCTGCCTAGAGTAAAGTGCTTACTGGCGGCCCTTTGCAAGAAGCAACTTCAAGAATACTTAATCGTCGATAGTCGCGGTCAACGGCTGCTCGCACATCTGTGTCACCACGGAAACATAAATGAGGTCCGATACGCCATAGAAACGCTGCAGTTGCTGCGCTACTCCGTGCCCTGTAACTATGAAGAGCCTAAAGCCGTTGATATGTGCCCCCTACTTTTTGCTTTGGCGGCACTGCATCCGTCCGTTGAAGTCGTCCGCTATCTCTTGGAGCAGGGCTGGCCCGTGTCACCGGCGGCGTTCGTTCTCTGGTCGACGCTCCTTCTTAACACGCAGCACCTGCGGCTGCTCTTGGAGCCTCTTGTGAAGTTTGGAGGACATGCCGTTCCGAAAACTTCGAAACTTTTTGAGGGCATAACGCTGCTCTTGGACCCATGCAGTCAACAGAGATCAGAGCACCTTGAGGCAGCATGCGGTCTCATTCAGTTTACTGCAAGCGAAGCTCGATCTGCAGCGGCGTCAGGGCTGATTGTCGTAGCTGAGCAGATTATCAAAGATCACGGCATAACGGACGCCGACGAAGTTGCAAACATCTATGAAATATGTGAATTTTCGAATTATCTCTACGCAAGAAATAAGACACAGAGTCTTCCATATTTTCGTCGAGCGCTTCAAAACAGACGGCCGATAGAAGATCCAGAACGACTTCCTAGTTTCGGAAACAGGAAACTTTTCAAGTCGGTTGAAGACGTGGAGCAACTAGAGGAGCAGATGTCCGCTGGTAACTACACTGAAGTTACCTGCCAGTTCATTTTAGTAGCTGCCAAGGCTGGCCTATCGGTACTCCGCCTCGACAACAAAATTTTGAATGGAATCCGCGACCTCGCCATCATCGCAGAACTAAAGGCATTTGTATTGACGAGTGGACATTTCAGGGATAGCCTAACTAGCCACGCGGAATGGGTCTTCCGGATGCGGTTAATGGATCACTGCCTGAAGCTTGTGCGCAGCTACGAGAACTCGCGGCTTTCGGTCTTCCCGGATTTGTACCGTTGCCTGAAAGACGTCTTTTCTCTGGCGGACCCTGAAGAGAAACCCCTGGCAGAAGCAATACGCAGGGCACTTGCAAACATTAATATAGACAAACTTGGTGAGGACATGTTTGTCATCAGGAAGCAAGGAATGCTCGACGAAACACTCTTTGTGGTTGCTTATGGAACAAATACGAGCAGAGATCGAAATGTTGAGCCAGTTATCGCTAGCCTGCTTCGCGCTGGTGCCAGGGTATTTGCGTTGGAGGGACATAGTTCGAGTACACTAGCGTTACTCTTTAGTAAACTGCCTCTCATACCAGAGTCTCTTCGATGTCTATTGGCTCGTCAGCTTTGCTGTGCATTGGATGTAATGCCTTCGGAGTTGCACCGAATCGGGGTTTCGTCTTCAATGATCAAGTCGCCGCGGCCGCTGCGTTGCCTTGCAGCAATGGCGTGCCCGCGCCTTCCTCGAGCAGTACTTGAAAAGGAGCTACCGGCTAGCCTTGTGATCACAACCTGTGCTCACCCAAGCATACGCCGCGCCGACGAACACCAATAAATAAGTAGAAAAACAAATAAATATCTTTACTAAAATTGTATATTTTTACATGTATATACACGTGTTGTTATTTAGAATTTAGTACTCGTAGCAGAATAAATAGACTAGATAATCTATTATTAAGAAAAAGTCGATAAAATCAATTAAAATTAGAATCTACTTATAGAAGAAGAGCCCTTCAGATGAAAATGCTGACTATATAAGAAATGTTAATCATTCCTCACTCTGCAGAAACTCACAGCTCACTACCTATTTCCAAATTGGTCAAACACTTCCTTAACTTGCTTGATCAAATTGCCACTACAAAAGCGATAAAACTAACGTGTTGTAATATAGTCACACGCCTAGCCTCTCACCCGTTGATAGCACTAAAAAAGCCACCGAGAAGTCGCATTCCATCTGTATTAGCAAGAATTTGAAAGATTGGTTACAGACATTACATACAAACTTTACTCAACACACTTTTTGTCGTAAGTATTTCACTCTCAAATGGCATGAAATAAGTAATCTGTTAGAGTGTAAGTAGCCTACGGAATGGACCGCTTTAGCGATTAGTTTAAAGACCAAAAGCTCTTAGGGAAGTATGATTAGCAATGCTCACCATAACTCAGTTCTTTAATTTTTTCCAACCTCGGCAAAGGATGAGACCGTTCTTATCTACGAATAAAGGATAGTTGCAGCTGCTAGTTTTGTATCTGTTTTTACTGCTGTTTTACTCAGCTCAACGCCAAAATGTTTTTTATGTTTTTTTAAATAATGCTTTGTTTATCTCCTCTACCTCTATTGCGTGTAAATGGTTCAAAAACAAGATTAGTTTAAGTTTATCTCTATTTGCCGGTAGCCATCTTCGAATGAACGAGGTCTGAAAATCGGCTTGGGCCTAGGTGACTTAATGAGGTGCTATTCGACGTGACTGTGTTCAACCTCGATGTTGATCTTCTATGTTCAACTGTAAGTCATGTACCGTTACTGTACGTGCGATGAGTCTGCATGTTGTTCTTTGCTCGTGTGATCAATATGAGAGAGCCCAAACAGTCATAAATATTTGTTCAGTGGTGCAGCGAGAGAGGTCTGCTTTAATTTTGGCTATTCGTATACAGTTCCAGTTTACTCCCATATTTGGACCTGTATTTCGCTTATTCTGCTCGCACCAAACGTGTTCTATCTATCTATCTATCTGATTGGTCTTACGGCAACGCTGCCTGGTTATCGGAGTGGTATCTTTTTCTTTGGACACAATTTGTGCAGCTAGCATTGCTTCCATTAAATAGAGTCTCGGTGTGCTCCATACACCTTTGAGAGGAATAACCCTTACCTTGGACAGCAGTAATGTAGATGTGTCGCTGCTCGAAGAGCGGTTTAATCCACGTATTGTCCAACATTGCCTGTGTATTGTAGAAACGCTTCTAGCACTTCTCTCATTTTCTGCTCAAAATGTCTATGGAACTTTCGCGGTGACGCGGTAGTCGGAAGTTAAAGAAGTTTACCAGATCCTCGATGAACGGCGTCGTCCTTGGCAGACTATAAGTCTGTTTTGTGCGTTTCTAGGGAGGCCCAAAACTCTCTTAAGGAACGTTGCTTTCACCGTGTCGAGAACGCTAAGCTGCTGAGCGAATAGGTGTTCCCAGATGAATGTCATCTTCTCATTTATTGACCAAAAAGGTATATTACACGTCATGTGATTTAAAAACAATGGTTGAAAACAATGGTCAATTAGTTACATTCCCTTGCCAACCGTCGTAGGCTATCGAATGTGATACTATATGATGCCACCGAGGCCACTTTCAGGTTGAGCAGTTATAGCGTTGTCTTTTCTGAAAGCTTCTGTGGAGCCGGGATTAAGGTCATGGCGACGATGCTGCTATTTATTCGCTAATATATGTGGGCTGAGAAATTAGTGCTGCTTGGCGTTAGTTTAACACCCAGATAAGTAAACTCCGAGACAAATTCTACAGAAACACCACCCAAGCTAAGGTTATCACTTCTTCTCAGGGGTCTCCTGGATCTGAACCTCATAGCCCTTGTCTTCAATACGTTAATTGTTAAACTATTTTTCTTGCTGTATGTCTCCAGCATACTCAGGGATATTTTTAGACCAATCAGCGTAATTAACAAGACCATGATGTTATAGTAAATAAAATAATAAACATAACAATCGAACGTATCTAGTGTTTTATTTATCTGCATTGGTTTTATATTTAAATTACTTAATGGTACCTATATGTACCGCTGACTGCAGAGCGTGCTTCTAGTTGACGTCTGTGTATAATAGTGTAATAAAACGGTTGTCTCTTCGACTTTGTATTGGTATTGTACCTCCCAATCTTTTGTTGCTTCAAACCCCTTGTCAGAATAACAAACAGCCACGTGTTCCAGAAATTATTTATTTATGGATCTAAGTGGTGCGTTGCTTTTGTCAACTTTTGTAGCAATGCGTGTGGTCGGAACCCTCTGTTTTAGTCATTTCTTCCCCCGTTCTGTAATGATTGATCAGTTCTAAAGCTTTCTTAAATTTCTGGGCCAAGTTGTTGCGTTCACCCTTGCGAGCATTATGTAGCTCTTGTCCTGTAATCTCTTGCTTGTGCGGTGCTTTCGGCATATCTTCCTCTTCCTTCATCACGGTGGCTATAACGGCTCCCTGACGACTTCTGCTCTTTGGTCCAAATTCTATTATCGCCACACTGGTATCGTTATACGACACGTTTAATGCTATTTGGTTCCGCTAATTCTCCAGCGTGCACTGTCTCGTGTCTGCAAAGGAAGAACCGTTAATCGTCGATGGTCACTTAATTCGCTTGCGATCCAATCGCGTCCGCCATAGGTTTACGTTTGCAATAGACGGTGTAGCTTCTATTGCAGTTGGGAGTTGAATTGTTGCCAGTCTGAGTGCGACGATACTAATTAGTGACTTGCACCTTTGTTTTGCCACCAGCAGTTAAGTCTTAACTTGATCGTTAGGCCTAAGGCTTGTGGCTTCTGTGGCGCTCCAATCCTCTTCTGACCTCAGAATCATTGATTGCATGGTTGGATTTCTGTTAGACGGCAAAGCGCTACGTTAGGGGGATCCTCAATCAAGCTTCACTTCTTGTACTTTCGCGCCGACAGGGCGAGACCTGGTTCGTGATATTTTACTCTCTCCCTCATAGCATGCCGAAACTTGACTAATCAAACAATAGCGACCTTATTCTTGGTCCGGGAAGGACTGAAATATCCCAGCACGAGAGCTTTCAGCCCTCTCCCTTGGACTTAGTATCAGGTCGACATCATTAGATAAGCCAATTTCCCGCTGTGAGATTAGAGTAAGTAACGCGCCCTCGCGCTATCGACGGACAAACAGGAAGTTCAAAAGGCGGAGCTTGATTGAGAAGCCCCTTAATGTAGAGCTTCGCCGCCCAGCAGAGATTCCATGCAATCAATGATAGGCAAGAGTTTAGCCGAAGCTATCCGGGACTACATATAAAGCTCGCTGGATTGTTGCACAGTAGTTCAGTCAGTCGTCGCCAGTCACTCAGTTACCTCGCGCTCAGTTAAAGCTTCGTTGACTTGTAGTGACATTCAAACACAAGATGTCTTCGTGCAATAGCCAACATTTGCCGAGCGATCGTGCTCTTGCAGAACTAGAGCAACTCGGTGATCTTAGTGAGCACATAGAAAACTCGGTCTTGCTGCCTAGAGTAAAGTGCTTACTGGCGGCCCTTTGCAAGAAGCAACTTCAAGAATACTTAATCGTCGATAGTCGCGGTCAACGGCTGCTCGCACATCTGTGTCACCACGGAAACATAAATGAGGTCCGATACGCCATAGAAACGCTGCAGTTGCTGCGCTACTCCGTGCCCTGTAACTATGAAGAGCCTAAAGCCGTCGATATGTGCCCCCTACTTTTTGCTTTGGCGGCACTGCATCCGTCCGTTGAAGTCGTCCGCTATCTCTTGGAGCAGGGCTGGCCCGTGTCACCGGCGGCGTTCGTTCTCTGGTCGACGCTCCTTCTTAACACGCAGCACCTGCGGCTGCTCTTGGAGCCTCTTGTGAAGTTTGGAGGACATGCCGTTCCGAAAACTTCGAAACTTTTTGAGGGCATAACGCTGCTCTTGGACCCATGCAGTCAACAGAGATCAGAGCACCTTGAGGCAGCATGCGGTCTCATTCAGTTTACTGCAAGCGAAGCTCGATCTGCAGCGGCGTCAGGGCTGATTGTCGTAGCTGAGCAGATTATCAAAGATCACGGCATAACGGACGCCGACGAAGTTGCAAACATCTATGAAATATGTGAATTTTCGAATTATCTCTACGCAAGAAATAAGACACAGAGTCTTCCATATTTTCGTCGAGCGCTTCAAAACAGACGGCCGATAGAAGATCCAGAACGACTTCCTAGTTTCGGAAACAGGAA